>PVKA01024456.1:0-34249 GCA_004027165.1 Ctenomys sociabilis | reverse complement strand
TTCAAGGTCCTACGGAAAATTGGAATAGATGGACTCTATCTTAACTTGATAAAAGCCATCTATGACAACCCAAAAGCTCATATAATCCTAAATGGGGAAAAACTGAAATCTTTTACTCTTCAATCAGGTACAAGACAAGGATGTCCTCTATCACCCCTCCTATTCAATATAGTGTTGGAATCCTTAGCAACAGCCATTACAAAAGAGGGAGAAATAAAAGGAATAAGAATAGGAAAAGAAGAAGTTAAATTATCACTATTTGCAGACGACATGATACTTTACTTGGAAGACCCCAAAAATTCCACCAAGAAACTACTAGAACTGATAGGGAAATTCAGTACCTCTACTGATGGTAGTATGCCCACTTCCAATCATTGTCAGCCCACAAAGCAGGAAAAGCCCCAGTCATGTGCATTAGACACAGGCACAGTTTGATTCTTCTCAGGGCCCCCAGAGGAACCACCTCCACACTTTTACTTGTGGGACACAATATATTGATCTATATCTATACCTATATCTAGCTATAGATATATTGGTTCAGAACATAGATGCTGACTGGGTCACATTTTCTAGAAAATAAAAGTAGGAAAATTGTCAAATGGTACCTTATGCCCTAATTTTGCTGTCCATGGTGTCATACTCCATTGGATCACACTCCATGAAGGCACACTGCATGGAGTTACCCTCCATGGTGCCAAATTTTTGCAATCATACAGCCAAAGGTTCCTGTGCAGACTCGTACATCTATTCCAGTTTAGTAGTTGATTTCACTCAGGCCAAAAAGGCAAGTTTTTTTGTAGTAGTGTGAATTGAACTCAGGATCTTACACTTGCCAGGCAGGTGCTTATGCCACCGAGTTGTGTCCCTGACCTTGTCAAAGAACCAGAAGTGGATAAATTCCTCAACTTCTTCTGGTAATTGTCGACTGCATCACTCCATCAGGTGCCTGTATGCATCTTGAACCTAAGAGATTGTTTTTCTCTATACCTCAGTTTACTTCAATGCAGAGTGACCCTAGCAACTTCTCACCTTCTGCTCTGAATCTGACCTCCTTGAGTTCAGTCAGGGTGTAACAAGAGAAATCAACGTTCCCATTAGTGTCAGAGCATCATTTCCAATAAACAGAGGGCCAGAGGTTGATCCAGAAAATGTTCCCCATTCCAACCATGGTCATGATGACTCCAGTTCAGGAACCTCAGACTTCTTCCTTTGGTCTCAAGGAGTTTAGTGCCTACATACTTCCCACCATCTATGGCTGAGGGATGTAAAATGGAGGACCAGTTGAATGAAGCAAAGTAGTGTAAGAATATCTCTCATAAGTCCTATGGAACAGAATAGTCAGTCAAAAAAACAGAATTGTTACAGTATCTCCTCAGATCAGAGCACTACTTGGGGTCCAGGTCAGGTTGGGTTTGCCCTCAAAAACTCATCTTTTTAATCATTTTGATATGCAAATTCAGGTGCTTGAAGTCATGCTCTGGACTCAGCTCTGCCTGACATCAGCCTAGGCTCTTATCCTTATCAGTTTCAAAAGGATAAGAGCCTAGGCTGATGTCAGGCAGAGCTGAGTCCAGAGCATGACTTCAAGATGTAAGTCAAAGGCTGATAGAGCTGTAAGAAAGATGTGCTCTCAACTGAGACCGCATTTCTGTAAGAACAGACAGAACACGCCAGGAGGCAAGTGAGGCAAGAAGCCCTAGATCCAGTCAGCTGGGCATAGCCCACTTTCAGATCACTCAAGACCAACACTTTCCCAGAAAACACATTGGAACGTTCACCTGGATAAGCCACAGTGGAGGACACAGAAAAGCCAGCCCCAGAGCATATGGCAGGATCCTTTGTTGACCACATGTGTATTTGACTAAGCACAGCATGAACAAGGAAAGATTTTGCCTTCCCTTACTTAGCACATATCCTGGGAGAGCAGCCTAAGGTCCTGTTTTCAACTAAAGCATCTCTTAGGAGCTAAGAGAATTGAGGCACAAGATTCCTAGAAGTGGATTTGTCCAAGTTCAGCCATTGCCTTGAGTGAGGAACAGGGACAGCAGATATTCTGTTACAAGACTGGCCCCCTCAGTCCTCGAGGCCCCTGGACTTCACAGGGGTACCAGTGTTACCCTGTGTACTGGGCCCATGGTTCCACAAAGAATGACGTCACCCTTCAAAGGAAGTGTTGAGCACTTATTGGAAGAGGCAGAGCAGCTTCTGGATTTTGGGGGGATTATAGGGATCCCAAATGCCTTGCTATCAAGGCCTCTCAACCTAATCCCTTATAATTAAGCAAGGTACAATAATTGCTCATTTAGAGAACACCTCTCATGCATTGCTCTCTGAAGTTAAAAATGACAAATTACAACTCAGATTCTAACCCAGTTTACCTAGGGTTTACAGTAAACTGGGATCTTAGAAACTGGGTATTTGCATTATAATTTCCTCAAAAGTCAAAACTTCATAGATAGTAGCTGCATTCCATGTTCCTGATAAAATAAGAGCATTTGTGAGAATGAACTGTTCAATGTTAGAGACTCCAAGATTCCTGTTTTTCTCACCCGATTATGGCAGATGATGATTCAGGTAGGAAGAGGTCAAGCACTATTCATATTAATCTGCTGAAGGCTTCTTGCCTTACTGATATCCAAGCTACCAAATTTCTATAGCAGTCATGGGAGGCCGAGGAACCTACCTGTTTATTGCACCCTTGAACTTTGACCTGGCTGACTCAGGTATTTTCTGCTTGTTGGGACAAAATATCTAACACCCAAAATTAAGGAAACAAAGGTTTGTTTACCTCATAGTGTAGGTTTTAGTCTATATTTGGCTTACCCTTAGGCAGAATGCAGAAGTTCATGGTGGCGCAGAACTAAGGGTAGAGGACAGAGCAGAAAAAGCCTCTCTCTTTATGCTGACTGTGATGACAGGAGCTCCACCATGAATATAAGAGCTACTCTGAAGTGGCACAGCTGTGAAGATCAAGCTCCTCCCAAGTAGCATGACTGGGAAGTTGTGAGCCAAAGATCATAACTCCAAGGAAGTGCAGCTCACAGAAGCCTCCCTCAACCCATTTCTGTACTATTTTGTTCTGTGCCATTCCATGGCAAGCCCTCCCTGCCATTGGACGTGTTCTGCACAACTCTAGGCAGGAAATCACCAAGCAAATCCAGCCAAACTTTTGACATATTAAGTTAGTACATTGTATCAATCACCACATCACCTAAATGTTGTCTCTGACCCCAAAATTCCTTCACATTGGAAGGCAACTGTCAAAATGTGCCACGTGCCAGATCTTACTAGAATTCCTGGAAAACTAATGCATGAAAGACTGACAATAACATTGTATAGCAAATGGCAGCCTGGATTACAGCTCTGAGACAAAATGTGGAAGAATTCTAGCTCCAATTTAAGAAAGAGATCTGCAGCGCTTTGCCTGCAGATAGCTCTTAGATGGTCACAAACTAGCCTGCCAATTCTGTCCATGAAGAACTCATTCAACTCAATGTCCTCTGAAGCTACAGCTTCAGAGTGACATGCTTCTGAGGCATTAGTGAAAGGCATTTGTCAGATACCCTCAGTTTTGATAGAAGTGCCTCAGACAAATCCCACTGATATAGGCCTTCACAGAGAAGTACCTGCAGCTCTATCTAGGCACTAGGAGTACTAATGCAGTTCTTCACATGACTCCATGGAGAATTAAAGTTGTATACAAATCATTATCTTATGGAAACACCACATAGAGATTGTACAACTTGAGCCCACAAGTGTCAGAACCACCCACAGTACGGTTCTGTTCAGCAAATATCCCACACTCGGGACTCATAAGTTTACTTTTGAGAAACCTCAACTCACTAGTTTCAGACATGGGCTAGAATCATGACATGGAATCTTTCACTCACAGTAAAACTTTTCCTCTGAGAGTCCCTATCACACTTTCAATTACTGACTATACTCAGCTAATGTTATAAATGAAGCCAAGATCATTAAGCTACATTGAGCCTCAGGTAAAAATATTACTGCAATTGTAGACACAAGCTGGAGAATGAACCAGACTTGCTCCTTCAGACATTAATCCATATGTTTTGGAGACTATGAGCTTGGAGAAGGAGCACAAAGAAACCAGTATCTTGCATGAAGATGAACATCTTACAGAATGTTTTATGGGAAACTTCAGGTACATTATTTTATTTCCATCTAATGCATGCAGCAGCCCAGATGAGACATCAATGACTAACTGAGGAAATTTTTATTCACAGTAGAAGAAAGTCAACAATGTTGACATTGGAAACTCTGTGAAGTGGCTAAAAACATTCTGTCTTATTCACTCACACTGATCTGCACTCTATCCATTAAAAACTTACCTGCCATGTTTACTTAGTGATTTTATCCAAGACTGATATATCTAGCATGTTGTGTGCCCTTACAGTCAGGATTTCTCAAGTGTTCATCACAGCTACACATAGCCTAAGAAGAGACAAATGTTGAGCATGTCTGACTCTATGTGGGGGATGACAAGTGGCCAGGCCACATTTGACACTTCTCCATGGAGAATGACAGTGCATTCCAAGAATTTTCTCAGTGAAATGTCATTGTATGGAGCAGAAACACATTGGATTAATAATTCTAAGAATAGGGACATGTTGCCTGCCCCCAGTCACTGCTCCCAGTTACGTAACCTCAGCTCCTCCATCTTGGACCTCAGCCAGAGATTCTTAATGTGGAACTGTGATCATCCTGAGGTGCTCTTCGCTGTACACCTCCTGAGATCTGCAAAAGTGCTCAACACACGGATCAACCCAACAGTGCATCAAAGCTTTAGTGTGCCAGCCAGTCAGGATATGGCATCTGAGATTATGATTTTAGCCTTAACCACACCGACCTGTATCTGTTATACTGTCCAATTCAAGTCCCTGCCTTGTCAGATATTGTCATAGAGCCAGCTCTTCACTGTGAGGCTGTCAGGAATTCTGCTCTACACAAGTACTCTGATTTACCAAAAGAGTGATGAATCCCCACTAACTGCATATATGACCAACTAGGCTTAGTACACGGCTTCTCAACATCTGACAGGGGTACAAGTGCAGAGTCCATCTAGTGCAGCTTGGATAGCATTTGGCATGGGCAACGCAGGGCCTGCCCGTGAGTATAGGCTTCACTCTGGCTATGTTCTGAAGGCCACCCCCTCCTTCCAACTTTATCCAATGATGTAGCCAAGGTAGGACGTCCTGGCTCCTGCCATGCCTGGAAGTGCAGATTATAAATTTAACCCACCTCTCACTCTGTTCTTGTCACATTTCCTAATAAGGCTTCTTTCCGTGTGAAGTGTCTTAAACTGCAGAAGCATAGCATTAAAAAACTACCTTTAAAAAGAATTCCTCCAACCCCCTGACACTGGGCAGGAAGACCTGCCACTATATCAATGGCTTAAGAAGTAACAGCCTAGTGTAATCTTGATTCCTTGAAATTATTTTCCTTCTCCAAGTTCAAATATCCTTTACCAGACACATTATCTCCATTCAGATTGTTTCTGGGCTATACACACACCTGAGAAGTCCATGCATTGCTCACCTTTCACCAAAAGAGTCCTTTGACTTTTCCCAAGTATAGGTGAATTTAAAACCTTCAGACTTGAAAGTTGGGAATTTCTCTCCCCATTGTCTGACATGCTCAGCCTCAAAGGGAAAAGAGAAGAAGAATTAATATGTATTCAGGTCTCTAAGACAGAAAGGCAAAGATCCTGGACAGGAGAAGTTATCTGGAGATTTTTCAGTAAAGTGTTACAGAGACACAGGCCTGATAGAGGATACGGAAATCACTGAGGACTCAGTGATGCATAACCCAAGTTATCAGTAAATTGTGTTAAATTCTGCCTATTCCAGACTCTTCGTTTTCTTAGATGTTCTTCTCCAATAAGCATGCAAAATTAAACACCTAACATGACTTACTACTATAAACGGCAAGAAAGATAAGATTTCAAGACCATGCAGAGGCTCCAGGTGCAGGTGGCCCTAGCTAAACTTGTGTTCCTGGAGTCCTCACCTACTATTTATGAAGTGTGGGTCTGCAACACAGTGTAAGGTCCTGTACATCCTGGAAAGACCCATCCTTGTACTGGATTTTACCACTAGGATAAACAGGTTACACCCAACTAAACTGAATTGGAATGCTGCTGAGTATGAAAGGTCAACAAGAAGATTCACACCAATAAAATAGAGACTGGAGAGGTGCACCTGTGAGGGAGTTGCTGGTTCTTCTGGAGAACCTTGCCATTCTGTATTTCCTGATATGCACTCTGTTTTTCAAATCTTAGGAGGAGCTCTGGACCTTTATGTTGCTAAGGATGGCTGTGGTACTTTTGGGGAGAACTGTGGTCCTTACTTTGAGCATCGCTCCACTGCATATTCCTAAGACTGATAGCACAGATAGTGATACTGCTGGTACATATTGTCTAGCTCTACCACTGACCTTTGGGGCCATCCCTTAGATCCATGGAACAGATTTGTATGAGGCATGGTTATGGGCATTCGATCTTTAGCTGGACTCATGCAGGACACTGCTGTGTAATCCAGGGCCTCAGTTGGATTCTTCACATCTTTATTGTGTGGACACACTGCCTACGGTCTTTGTATATAACTTAGGAGACTATTGTAGTCTTGTAAATTATGTTTCCTGTATTGTTTCCCTTGCAAACCCTGACTACACCAATCCCATCCATGGACACCCACAGGAACCCTGCTTATCCTTCCCAGGCTTTTTCTCAAGCAACCTCTTAGAAGACACCACCAGCAGAGTGGGAACATGGGCTTTTGACATAAGATTAGAACGGGGTGTTATACTCTCCCTGTCTGGCTGTAGCCTGTAGGTTTAGGTTTGTAACACAGACCTCTTTGTCATGGAATATAATCCATCAAAAGTAAGAGGAAGCAGAATCAGCTCTCTTTTCATGCCTGAGTTTTCAAATACATTTCTTTCCATAAGAATTTCAAACTTAGTTGCATAATTTCAATTCCAAAGGAGTTCTACATTTGGAACTCCTTAGGGGAAGAGAGATGGGTACAGCTTTTATCAGCCAAGGAAAGCTCATTCAGCATGCCTCAGGCTTTTAATGGAGAAAACGAGTGAAAAATGGGAAGAATGAAGAAAAGTCCTGACTACTTTTGACCTTCCTGTGGGTATAGGGCTACCCATGGAACCACAACACCTGAACAAGTGAGAACTTATACAAGGCAGTATAATGAGCTTCAGACAAAGACACATGTGTTTCCGTGTTTCTTCCATTTGATGCCCAGTATGCTGCCGGGCATCATCACCATAGCCCCATAAGTGTGTAACTCCAGAATTCATTTCATGGGGGAACAGTATGCAGTGTAAAAGTCATAGTTTCTATAAACTTCCAAATAGTTTCAAAGCAACCATTAGTTTGTGTTATTAAAGGCTACGACTGACAATGTCACATACTAATTTGGATTGACACAGCCACTGCTAGGCATTATACTCCTACCTGTGGAGTATGGCGCCCATCACTTGAATTTGAGACTCGTGATTTTACTCTTAGCTTAGGTGCACTCTATGTGGGCTTCTTGTAAGTTCTCCCTCTCCCTTGCTAACTCCATACAGTTAGTAACAAAATCCTCATAGAGTGAGAAGTTACACATTTCATCAGTTCCAGACATGGGATGTCCATGCTGTAAACTCAGGATGTTTTAGATTCGGATAAAATATTCCTCAAATTTCAGCTCATTATCAGGTCTACATTCTAAAACCCACTGAGCTAGGACTCAGGAATTTAGTAACAATCATGTCTCAAATTGAGTGAAATTGTGCTATGAAATAACTACTTACACATGGAACTTAGACATATGCACATGAAACAAAAAGGCCAAAAATGACTGAGGAAATTGAATTGCTGCGATATGTACTAGTTTTCATCCAAAGCTTTGAGTTCCCTGACCTGTGGGACTCAGACTGTGAAACGTGGAGATATTTCCAGGAGTGAGGCTCCCAGTACATATCATCTCTCACTGAGCATAAAGGATTGAGTACCTTATGACTCAATGCTGATTTCCTACTGGCCATTTGGAAGAAGAGCTGTTCTCATAACCTTTCTCAGTGCACTGCTAAATTGTCATTGTTTATGGAATTGAGAAGTTCACAGGGTCATTGAGACCCTGGTAGGGCAAGGGAGGTGGCTCAGTGGAATAAGCGCTTCCTTGGCAAGTGCAAAGACCTGTGTTCAATCCCAGTTTGGCTAAAAAAAAAAAAAAAAAGGCCTTGGTAAATCCTCCAAGGTTTTAAAAATTGCTCTATGATTTCAAGAACAGTGAGACAAGGCTTATTCCTCAGCGGGGCTCAGAGCTCTCCACAGAGAGCTCTGCTTTGAGCACCACATGTCTAACAGCCAGCAGTAATGCAGCAAGTATAGAGATCCACACAAGTTCCTTGCAGAGGCATAAATAATCCCATGCTATGGACCATAATGCACTTTTCCAGACCAAAGTTAAGCAATGCCACATTTGTAAGATTCAGGGAATTTGGAAAAGTAGATGGTGGGGAAGCATTTGCAGAGTTTTGTGTGGGAGATCAGATGAATTAACTAAGGCCTACTTGGCCCCTTCTGCAAGCCCTAGGGAGGAAGACAGCATGGAAGCATGCTGACATGTTGCCTTTTTACAGGGTAAAGTTAACGCAGCTGAGATCTGTTGTTTGGGCATCTACCATGGGTGGTGGGGCAGCTGAATCTTTTGATACACTTCTTATTCCTGTGTTTGAATGAATGAATGTAGCCCTGTTACTTGGGGCTCTTTGCTGAAGGAAAATAAGAACGCTCTGGCTCCTACATTTTAAGTTATCCATGTCTCTTTAGCTTACATCCTTGTTCTTCCCATAGTCAGGTACAAAGTTGAATGAAGGCTGGCTCTTAAAATATTGAAGTTTGAACACTGAGACTTCCAGTGGCTATCCCAACACTGAGCATCACGGATGACTTCCAGCTTATTTTGGAGAGAGTGAAAAAGCTGCGCCTCCTCAATATGCACTCCCAGAAGAAAAAGAAATCTTGGTGAAACATTAGATTTGAGAGCATAGCAATGCTTCCAACACATCCCCAAACTATCCTTTCCAGCACCATGCCTTAGAATGAGTTTCAGAAGCAAAGACCCCTTCACTTCCTTACCTGGCATGCGATGCCATCAGGGGGCTTGGAGGTAATGACTGGCCCAGTGCCCATAACTTTAGGATTTATCAAGTTAATTTATTTTGTATATTTGAGGTATCTAATCATATAAGAAGTGAAAACACTGAAGAGTCTTTTAGTAATTTCTACCAAGGGTTACTGAAATCCGAGCCAGGAAAATTTCTTGACCAACTAAAGAGGGGCAGGAAGAGGAATTTGTAAGATTACTGCACCCTTCCATCTCACCAGGGCTGCATTAAGGCTATGTCTTAGTGAGCATCTTCTCCAGGTCCCATGTGCACTGTCACAACGTGCAGTGGCCAGTTGCCCTTCCTGAGGCCCCAAACACTCAAAACTCTGAGAAAATAAAAGTGTAACAATTAGGAAGACATCTTGGTGCAAGTACACCTCGTCCTTGGACTTCAGGTTTATGTACATCGTCAGGTCTCCAAACCTGCCCTCTGCCAGGTAGAAGAGAAAAACTCCCCATGCAGATCTGTTACTCACATATTTGGGCCCTCTACATGAAACTGGAATCTGATAGCTCGCCCACCAATCTCAACTAATTTCCAGTGCCCTACATGACCTGCATAGAGCAGATTTCATGTAAAAACACAAGAGACCCACAGTGACCCCCCAGCACCCACTGTACCCATTACCACTTGTCTATCTCTAAGCAATACAATACTCACTCAGATACTGAAAACACCATAAGACCCTTAGTCTCCTTGCAACCTAAATTCTCCTGTGAAACATACCTTCACCTCTTGCTCAGGGTGAGTGGTGTTTTCATATTTTCCCCTCCTGTACCAAGTCTGCAATAAAGTCCTCTCCCATTACTTATACTCAGTCTGTCTTGGTGGTCTCAACTGGGATATGCAGGTAACCTAATAGTATCTATGCTTTAACAAATACATTTAGAATTCAGATTATGAATCTAAAGTTTACCCTCTTCCCACACAGACATTTGTATAGTCAGTGTATCTCAGAGAAATGGAAACAAAATTTCAAGGCTTATGTATAAAAGCACATGCCTAAAGATGACTTAAATATTCTGAAGAGGACACAGTACCACCTCACCAAATAGAAAATTACTTTATAACAAAGAAAATGACATTAACTATCCTTTTTTTTTTCAAACAGATCAACAGTACATTGTAAGCTCCTTAGAATGAAAAAAGGCAGAGATAACTGACTATGACAAATATTTTGAACTCCTCCAATTCAACATTGGAGAGGCCAATATTGTAAAAGTGTGGGCCTCCTGGGCCTGAGGTAGAAGCAAGTTAGAGATGTGTGTTTCAAAGCAGGAGCTGTACCTGAATGGCTCACAGGGAGGCTATGGGGCACGTGGAGTTCTCTGTTTCAGCCATTACATTTCCTGTTATCAAGCACTGCCCCTCTCAGCATTGGGAATGGAGTTACCTTAGGTATGAACACATCCATTGCAGGTTCTGTTCTGCAAGGACAATGATGACGGACTGGTAGAGACAAAGGCAGAACCTTCTTGTCAGCTGGTAAACAGTGGGCACAGCCCTACACCTGACTTGGCTCCATAGTCTCAGTAAAAATTCAGCCTAGAGAACTGGACAATTGAAAGGATTTCTCCCTTTAATGGGAAACACCAGCAAAGATGCAAATGACTCGAAATGGGCACTTTAAAATCCACCATTTCCTCCTATGTACTTGTTTGTAATCAATGCATAGCTATGGTTATGAGTTTTACAAAAAGAAAAGCCTAAGGTAAGCTGGTTTGGTACGAATTTTCTTACTTTCAACCTCGACTTTGAGGATAATGGCTGCGCAGGGCAACTGTAGAGTTTCAGAGATGGCTGGGGAAGAATACATTCAGATCCCCAGCTCAAATCAGTGTCAGTAGAAACTCAATGAAGCAGATTGGCAACTGAGCAATCACTGTAGCAAGTTCCTCAATTACAGTAACAAATAAAGAATGTCTGCAAAACATGGATAGCTAGTCACTAAAACTGCTGTCTTTGTTCATTGGAAATAACTCAAAAATTCTCTAGTTAGTAATAATATTCCAAAAATGTACGACTACAAATGGGTAGAAGTTCTGTAGTGTGATATCCCCAATGTAGTTGGCCTAAGACACCTGGGTTGAAGACCTTTCACCAAATTTGGAAGCTTACAAGTGACCAGGCCACATGTGAGATGGCTCCAATGGAGACTGATACTGCAAGGTTTTTTTTGAAGAGAATGATAATTAGTATAGCACTACAGTCCCCCAAAGCCTCTTACCCAGTGATAGCCTTGTCCTTTTACACAGATTCCCATGGAGTTACTGAAGGAAAAACTTCATGAGCTACAGAGAGGACTGCAAAGACTAGCCACAGGATGTTTCAGTCCCAGATAAGGTATGCAACTCATTCCATATCATTACTATGCTCACCATATAATTTTAACTAAAGGTATACATCAAGCCCATTTTGGATAATGTTGAATTAGGAACAGAATACAAACTCTGATATGTGTCACACCACCTGATGGCACAGGACGGTCACCACCTTGCACCACATTCTAGCCAAGTGTTACAGGACCAAGCAGGTGCACAACTAAAGGATATAAACCATTTTCTCCAATGGTATATTTTATAAAATTGATGAAACTACCAGATTAGTCCTATCTCTTAATTACTATGCAAAACTCAGTCAGCAGTTTCCTTTCCAGGAATTTGCATGAAAACTGCAAAGAAGGTATGACAACACACACCAGTGCCTTGCCCAGAAGTGTCAAGGCAAGAATACACCTACCATCCTGATGCTCTTGTTCTTGAGTTTGGCCCATGGCTTGCTTTGTTTCCTCTACGCTGCCCAAGTTTCTGCTCTTCAAACTTAAAAAGGGATTGTTCCATTAAAGGCTCATGGCTAATTCACATTTTCCAAGAGCTGAGGTAACTTGAAGGCTTTCAGATCCCTAACGTGTCAGTCAGGGGCAGCCCAGTGCACACAAGGGACACCCACAGTGAGCCGACACTCTCTTGAGCATGTGCTTAGCGTAGGTTGGTTGATAACTTCCCATAGCAGTGAACAGAAAGATTTTTAAGTCCCTGTATTTCTCAGTTCACATTTTCCCCAGTGAATGCTTAAGAGTGGTGAGCGAGAATGTGTCCCCTAAAAGTCAAATCAGAAACACTGACAACTGAATTCTTAAAAGTGAATACACCATATGGTTTGTAGCAATTTCAAGGGTCAGAGAGCCAGAGTGTTGGTCAGAAGGATTGGATTCTCAGATATGACGAGGAGAAAGAGCATTGAGGTCAGAATCTGGGTTGCTCAAGGTGTTGAAACTCTCCTCAGGGAATTATGAAAGTAGTATAAGAAGTTGACCTTTGCCAAGATGCTGAGGACTGGTGCACTTTAGCCACCATCGAAGGAAATAGAGGAATGTTAGGACAGAGTGGTCAGATTTGCACTTCTACAATGTCAAGGTGTGACCGGAAGACCAGATGGTACAGTTAGATCCCCTGGGTTACTGCAACTGCTGTAGGCCCCTGGGATAGATAGATAGATATTATAGGCAGGCAGACAAGGATAGACTTTTGAATACAACAATGTGGAAGACATTATATGCCTTGTTTTGGTGGAAAAGACAGATACTATTGGTGTGCACCAGCCCTCAAGACAATATTAAATAAATGTAGCCATGTACCTCCCTAGCAATGGTCATGGGGGATTGACATTCTAAATAGGTATCAGTATCCTTAAAGAAGCCATAGTCACTTACAAAACCCACTACAGGAAAAGCCCTGACCTGTATTCTACCAGCCTTCTATGACTCCCTTCCCATTTGATTTTTATCAAGAGTACCTAATCAATTGTATTTGTTGTCTTATTGGTTGACTATAGTTTCGTCCCACCTCATGTGAAGTTTCCCATGTTTTCCACGTTACCTACCTCACCTCATGGTTTTATTATATTTAAAAAATCTCTGCAAAAGACAGATTCCTTGCCTACCCACTGGCATACTCTTTTGCCCCTTTCTCAGAGAGTTTTCTTGAGAAAACTTATTTCAGTAAATAAATTCTGCTCTTTGACCCCATTGTTCTTAAAATTCATTCTTCAGTATTAGAGAACAGAAGCTTGTTCCAGGTATCTTTCAAATTGGTAGGTGCATTTGCTTATACCACAGCCACTTGCCTTTTCAGGACACTAAGGCATCTCACCCAGGGTAGCAGCCTTCATTTGTACCTAGAGGGCAAAAAAGAAAAGCAAAAGCCCCCAAAACTAATCTAAACATATTCTAATAGGATTATAAAATAAGCTCATTTTTTTTTTCTTTCCTAAGAATGTCATGTTTCAAAGAACACACCAATACCTTGTCCAAAAGGCATGGAACAATTTTCCCTATGGTTTGCTTGCTTTGGTCCCATTTGTTTCCTTCACATTGCCTTGACTTGCCAACACTGACTCTCTTGTCTCCAACTCACAGTAACTACATCTAAGCCTAACAGCAGGCCCTCATTCATAGAGAGACCGAGAGCTCTGTGGAGTAAGAGAACCTCACATGCTAGTGACTGGCTGCTCATTGCTGAAAAAGACTGCCAATGGGAGCCATCAAGAGCCTTTCAGAGTCTAAGCTGAATATGCACTGCTTGGAAGGCTATCAAATCCACAGTGCAAACACCTATTTTTAAAAATTCTATAGCCAAATCATTTGTGTCACTAAGAACACAGGAATTGAAGTAGAGTTTGCATTGTACAGAATGACAAACAGAAGAGACCTAGAGCTGTCTTGAAGAGCCAATATGTGAATATATCAGATCCCATATAATTACACATTTCCTGTGCTTCCGAATGGTTGGTACATGGAGCAAACCCACTAAGTTACAGGGAGAAGCAGTAACTGCACTCAGCTCAGCACCTGAGGTCTAGACAGTGCATGACCTGCCCCTGCTTTGCTTGATAATGATCAGGAAGATAACAGAATCCTGAGAGAATCCAAACTTTGAGGATGTGGGGCAGTGTCTATTCTACTGTAGATTCCAAATGAGGAAATTTAGGACACACATGAAGAGCATTAGATTTGTGCTTCCAAAATCAGAGGGCTTGTGAGATAAGCAACTGTACCAAAGATAGCAGTGTGTAATACTAGGGTCATGCTTGGAATGCCTATCATTCTGGTCTTCTGAATACTTACTACTTGTCATGTCATATCAGATACTGCTATACTGTTACTCAAGTAAGTATGTTTTAAAAGGGGTAATAAATGAAAACAAGAGACAAGAAAAAAATGTCAAAAGACTGTCCTGCTACAATGCTGTATATGATTAGATTTCTAAATTTCTATGTGAAAATATGCAACTGTATTTTTGTTTTTTTATTCACATTCTGTAGGGATTTAAAATTTAATATATCAATATTTGATGGAAAATACCTGTTCCACGGTATGTCTAAGATGTTTGATATTCAGACAGTGAGGTTAAGCTCAACTGCCTATGTTAATAGGGTAATAATATTAAGCTTCTTTTCTGGAGGGATAACAACTTAAGTTCACAGATCAAAAATTAGAGAAAAAGAAGGGCTGAAAGGACAGCCAACATTTTGGTCCTAGCCTTTCAGGGTAGGTGAGGACTCAGGACATAGGAGAACCTGCACTTTAACATCCTTTAACTCGGTTGTGCTCCAAATTTTCTGCTCAAGGAGATTATGGAGCCACAGAAGAAAGTGATCAATGATGTAGAGTGTGCCTAAGGAGAGCCACATGGAGAGAAAACATTCTCTCAGTCTTTTACAGAGAGCAAATTGGTCAAGCAATGGCCTTGACTCATCTACATGGCTGACACTGACAAAAGATCTACGAACTGCGGTACAAGGTTTCAGTGTAAATCCTGAGGGGATTTGACTGACCTGGTTGGATACAGAAGTTACATTTCTTGTTATACAGGTCTTACTTTATCTGAGTCTTAACCATCCAGCAGAAAAGTATAAAAACGAGGTATAAAAGGAAAGCCATATTAATATGAGCTATAAAAGGCTCAAGCCAACATCTGACATTGTCAGTCCTATGTGTAACTCACTAATATTATGGACTAGATTATATATTAGAATATTTTGCTAAATTCACAAACCTACAAAATTTAAATGGCAATGGAATACCCATCTCTGACAAAATGAAACAAAAAGGGGATAGAAATAGAGAGCCATTTTCTATCTGTGTATATAAAATTGGATAGACATACAGCTTTTCTCTTTATTCAATGAGAAGAAAGATTTGTACTAGTAGCATTTGGACAGGGTATCATGTCTGCATCTTGTGCTAAGAATAACCATTATGATAATATGCAATGTATTAATTCTTGAAACTGTCCCATTGATTTTGGAACTATCTCATTGCTATTTGCTTCTCAATAAAGTTATTTTTTAAAAAGCCATTTAGGCCATCATGAGGGAATATATATTTCCTTGTATAAGACAGAAAGCTATTAAGAGTTTCTCAAAAGATATATATTCTGGAGAGTTAACAGCTTAAGTACGTTTAAATTATTGAAACTGGCCTACTAATCAGTTTTGAAACTGTCTCTTTGTTCTCAAAATAAAAAAAAGCAGTCACAGGACTACTTAGACACAAATCATTGCAGTCATAACCTCAGGGATTTCCACTTCCACATGTGCTTGTTCTCCTTGTCCCAAGTATCAATGTGCCTAGAGGAAAGTTTCAGAGATATGGGATGGGCTACATCCATTCCTCTTATGATATCTGGCTTATTCATGAAACCAGGGGCTCTAGATTGTCAAGCAGGAGAAAGGCAGGCTCAGCAAAAGCGTACCATCTTCACTACCTTCATCTCAGTATAGGTAGGCCAAGGCTTCTGATTCACTTTCAAAGGCAGCCTTTCCTTTCAAATAATTTCCTCCACTCAGTTTTTCTGTCATATTTCACCCTCTTATACATTGAGACTTGCTTGATCTCTCTGTATTTTTAACCTGACCTAATTTAGAGAGGAAATGGGGACCAGAAGCAGAAATCAAAACCATTCCTAGCAGGGTCATCATATCCTTTTTCACAAACAGAGGTGATGCCAACAGAATGGTCCTCATTTCCACCATGGCCCTGATGAACTCAGTTTGAAAGGCTGTATTCTTGCTGGATCTAACAGCTGTTCTCATTGTTACCTCATCTTTTTAGGAATTCACTGTTTGACATTTTCAATCCTGTAGACTGATTGTAGTACAGCCTATTCCATAGAATTTCTTAACACTTCACTTGAAACAGTATCATCTGAGATCTAAATTCAGCTGGAATGAAATTTCTGGTATCTCTAAGGAGTCACAACTTATTGCAGACAACTGCACATTTGAAGTATCATCTTTGAAGTTATTGATCCAGGCATTTTCTAGATGACCAGCAGTTCTCAAAACAAAAGCTTGGTCTCTAGGAAGACAGCTCAGTGTCAACAGTATCTTAAAGGAGATTTGCAGCATATCAGCTTCTCTTACAGGAAAATTGAGTCACATATTTGTACTTCATGTTAATGTCAAGGGGGCCGGCGAGATGGCTCAGTAGAATAAGTGCTTCCCTGGCAAGCACAAGAGCCTCTGTTCAATCCCTGGTTCCAGAAAAAAAAAACTGATCCTCGTGTTAATGTCAGTTTAGGCAAATGTAGAGGTTATGGCAAGGTTTAGGATATTGATGTGTGGATTGTATCCATAGTATCCAAGGTATGAGCAGTGAGACCTTTTGGGGAAAAACTTAGCCCCTTTGAGGTTATCAAATCAATTTCAAGACAGAGATCCAAGGAGTTGCTTACAAAACCTTGATCTTAACCAGTACTCCCATTGATAGCTCTATCCACCCAAACCTCACGCAAAATATTCTTTTGCCATTTTTTCCTGGAGAGGTTTCAGTTTGACTTTCTAATAAAATCATGCCATCATCTAATCCACACATGACCTCCCAATAAAACTTGTGAAGATCCACAGATTTCAACTGACAATACAATATTTACAACGGGGAGAAAATTATAAGGTTGGGCACTGGAAAGTGAAAGCACCCTACCCAACATGGGGCTCATGGAGCATGGCAGTGCATTCAAAGTATTTACAAAATGCCACTCAGACTGGATTTTGGAAGATCAGTCCTAAAAAGGGTCTTACATGGCCATTCTCTGTAATGCTCAACTGCCCACTCTCCAAAGCCCATGTACTATTGAGCCAAAACTGAGCACAGCCACAGTCTTCACAGGATGTAGCCACAGGATTTTGATTCCCAGTCTAACAATTCCCATCAGATTGCATATCCTCAGTGATACTCACACTATGGCATCAACTAGACAATAGAGCAAGGTAATCGTTTTAAGAAATAGTGAACCTGAGACAGAAAATTAACCCTGCTGATGTTTGATCTAAACAGAAGAACCCTCAAGGCAGGTTCGAGGCCACTATAATGGATCCCATTCTAGTCACAAGGCACTAAGCCAGCTCAGGCCCCTACTACAGTCGACCTCCATTTCTTTGAATGGCATATTAACTTTCTAAACAGAGTTAAAATGACAAGATCAGCACCAGGTGTGGTGGTAAATTTAACTTTAGTAATGTTGGAGATGGTTCCAAAATTACACCACCATGGGGCAACAGCCAAAATCAATTCTGCATGAGAAACTGGGTACTCTTCCTCTCCTCTAGGATCTTCCCAGGTCAGCCCATGCTAAAGTGCAAGAATCCACACTAACAGTGCATATCACTGGAGATCATGCCTGAGCATCACGGCCGCTCTAGGACTCGGACTTCAAGGGGAGTGCTGAGGTGTGGAACGGTAGTTCATCCTTTGTCAGACTTCCCCTGAGGAGCAAGCAAACTCCAGACCAGAAGAATTCAGGCTGAAGGAAAGCCCATGTGAAGCAAACCTTCAGCATTCCTGCATTCATGTCATTATGGGCTCATCATCCCACAAGAGCACAGTGCAGGATTCCCCAGATGGAAATGGACCAGATCTCCAGAATCTGGGTAGTTTGAGCTCATTTCCTCCACGGGTGGGGGCTCAGAGCCTCACATAATCATGGGCCTCTCAGGCTGTCCCCTTGTTGCTTTTGCAGCCCTCTACCTCTGTGTGCTCAAAGGTGCAGTACAGGGTCTCACGAGACTCTTCATATTGGGCACAGGAGTCCAGCAAATGAAATCTTTTCTTTTTAGCAAATGAAATCTGAACAAATACAACTGAGAAGCAGATGCCAAGAACTTGACGAATTATAATTTTACGCAACTAGGTAACCACTCATCCTGTGCCTTCACCTGAAATTTCAAGGTTACTCTCCCAAATCAGGGTAACTGCAATGACAGAGACTACAAAGACAGACATAAAAAGAGATCACAGTGTATTTTCATCCATTTATAATAAGGAACTTCAAACTATGAGAACATTTTCTATATATGGGTAGTTGTTAGAATTGTCTCAAATACCATCTAAAAGGGGTTTTTATATTGAAGGAGGTACAGCTTAGCTGTATTTGGTTACTATGAGTGCCAATAGCATATTTCATGTGATCCCTGGAGAATTAAAGTTATGTACAAATACTAATCTTGAGTAAATGCCTCAAAGCAGACAGTACAACTTCAGCCCACAGGGATCAAAGTCATCCACAACATGGACCAGTTCAGCAAATGTGCAAGCAACACCGAACCCAAGAGTTCACTTCTGACAAACCATGACTCATTGATTTTAGACATGGGCTGGAATCCTGGCTCCAGATCTTCCATTCCCAGTTAAACTTGCCCTCTTGGAGACCCTGCTACTATCACCTACTCACCACCTACACTTAGATGAAGTTACACAGATAAAGCCAAGGTGATGAGTAGGCCACACTGAGCCTAAGTTAAAAAACATTGTTGCAATGGCTGCCACAAGCTGGAGAATCACCTGACTACTCAGACACCCTCAACTCATCCGATTCTCCCATTTAAAATGGAGAGCTCCACTAAAGGTTGAAGTGTATCTACAAAACCATTCTTCTGGAGCATTCCCTATGAGCTGTGGCTCAAATTCTAGAAACAGTGACTTGATCAGGTTGGGTACTAGAAGAGCTATTACTGAACATTTCATTATAACAGTGTCTTCCTGTCTGTAGGTCTCATGTCTGCAATAGGGCTGTGGCATGGACTTCTCAATGAACAAAGCTTTGTAGCTATATCACTTGACCTTTCCTAGCCAGAACTGGCACTTTTATCTCCCAAAAATTAACCTTATATTTTTAGAATGTTCTGGGAATTAAATGGTTTAAAGCATCAATCTAGTTTTGTTTTTTGTTGTTGTTGTTGTTGTTTGTTTTTTGTGGCTATGAGCTCAAAGGAGCTAAAGTAAACAGTATCAGCCGGGCGTGGTGGCGCATGCCTGTAATCCCAGCACTCGGGAGGCTGAGGCAGGAGGATTGTTGTGAGTTCGAGACCAGCCTGAGCTACAAAGTGAGCTTAAGGCCAGCCTGAACTGTATAGTGAGACCCTGTCTCAAAAAGACAAAATAAATAAATAAATAAATAAAAATAAAGTAAACAGTATCTTACATGAAGATGAAAGGCTCACAATATATTTTACAGGTACTTCAGCTACATCTTTGTATTTCCATGAAAGTTGTGGAGCTACTCATATCAGACATCCACGACCAAATGGGGAAACTTCTATTCACATTTCAGGAAACTGTAACAAAGTTGAGAAAGGAAAATGTAGCTAAATTCACCCCATCTCATTCATTCACACAGCTCTCAGTTATGTCCTTTAAAAATTTACCTCAAGTATCCTTTGCTTAGTGATTTTATCCAAGACTGGTGACATGAATGTCTAGCATGCTGTGTGCCCTTAGTTACGGAGAGGATTTCTCCTGCATTCATCACAGGCACTGACGCCTAAGCAGAGACATGTGTTGAGGATGTGCAGGTACCCTGGCGGCTGACAAGTGGCCATGCCACACTTGACACAGCTCCATGGAGAATGAGAGAGCATTCCAAGAATTTTCTCAATGAAATGCCATTTTATGGAGGAGAAACACGTTGGGTTAATCATTCCCAGAACAGTGCCACACTGCCTTCCCCCAGTCACTACTCCCTTTTCAGTAATCTCAGCTTCCCTTTTCTCAACATCTGCCAGAGCTTTCTAATAGAGCCCTGTGATCCTCCTGGGATGCTCTATGGCCCGCAACTCCTCTGCTCTGCAAAAGTGTTCCATCAGACATGGTTTCTGCACAGAGTATTTAAGCTTTATTTTGGTTTCTGTTCATAAAACCTTCTTTCCCAGGCCCGGGAAAGGCAAGTATGGGACAATAACCTAGAGCCCCTTCTTGTTAGACTACAGCAATGGAGATTGTGAAGTTAGCCTTCCACACACTGGGATGCTTATGACCCTGTTACAGAGCCAGCCTTTCAAACAAGCTCTCAGGAACTCTGGAATACATTCCTGTAGCAGGTGGCACTGAAGAGCCCTGGCCCTATACATGCCAGATTAACCACACATGTGAACCCTCAGGAACAGTACACAGATTCTCAGCAGCTGACAGATACACATGTGCAGAATAGCCTGCCTTGTACTTTGCATGGCAACACAGGCCCTGCTCCAGACTGCAGGCATCACTCTGACCATATTCTGATTCCTCCCCAACTTTATCCAATGGTATACCCAAGGTGGGACATCTTGGTGCTTCCTATACCTGGAAGAACTCAGATTAAGCTACTTGGGCCAGCCACATAAGTCAGCAGACTAAAGTGCCTGCTTAGGCAGAGCATAGTGACTGGGGTTCAATCCCCAGTACCACAAGCCATACCAGCCCCACTCACATGGAGCATTGAGACTGGGCGTAGTGGCACACACCTGTAATCCCAGAACTTGAGTGACTGAAAACAGGAGTATCATTATATGTCTGACCTGAATAGTGAGACCCTGTAGACCCTGTACTAAATATAAATAAAAAATGAATTTAAGCTCTCATTCCTTTCTCTCATTTTCCTGCACTGCGTATTTCTGTGTGAAGACTCTTATACCTCTTCAAGCAGAACAATATAAAAACCAACTTTAGGAAGGAAACCTTAAATTCCCTGAACCTGGCCCAGACCTTTGACTAATTTCCTGGCTTGAGAAGCCATGGCACTGTGGAATCTTGATTCTTTGACATTTTCCATTTCTCAGAGCTCAATTATCTTTTAACAGACATCTTTGTTCTCTCTCTTCAGTCTCTTACTTCGAAACATACCTAAGGCTACTTTCTGCTTTACTACTCCAGAGTGATTCCTTTTTTTCCAAGCCAGATTACTTCAAAATGCTCAGACTGTGGATTCTGGGATTTATGGGCCCAATTGTCTGACATACAGCCTCTACGGTAGAAGAAAAAGGGATTAATATGCATGCAGTTCTCCAACAAGGAAAGGCAAAGATTGTGACAACAGAAATTATCTGGAGATTTTTCAGTAAAGTGTTCCAGAGACACAGGTGTCTTGGAGGATACTGAAATCATTCAGCACTCAGTGATGGACAACCCAGGTGTTCAGTAAGCTGCAGTTCAGGTCAGTAAGATCTGCCCAATCAAGACTAGAGTTTTTCTAGATGTTCATCTTCCATAACCGTGCTATTTTAAACACCGAATGCAAAACTTACTCCTGTTTAAGGCCACAAAGAGATAAGATCTCAAGACCACGGGGAGGCTCCAGATGCAGGTAGCTCTTGCTAAGCTTGTGTTCCTGGAGTTCTTACCTGTGCTTGGAATATGAGCATGCAATGTATTGTTAGGTCATGTAGGGCCTGGAAAGCACCAGGTGGCCCCTCTATTGGATTTACAACTATGGTGAACTTGTCACACCAAACTAAACCAAATCAGAGTGGTGCCAAGTATGAAAAGCCCTTGTGGAAACTGTCATCAACAAAATGAAGAGGAGAATGGGAGAGGCACAGCTGTGTGGGAGCTGTTTGTCCTTCTGGAGAACCTTGTCATGCTTGCTTTCCTGATATGGGCTCAGTGTTTCACATCTTAGGAGAAGTTCTGAACCTCTCTGGCTGAGGATGGCTATGATACTTTTGGGGAGAGCTCTGGTTCTTTCTTTGATCATTGCTCCCTGGCTCTGCTGCAAATCCCTCAGCCTAGAGCAAAGTTCTTGATCCTGCTCTCACAGACGTTCTAACTCCACCACTGACTTTTGAGGCTTTCCCAGTGCAGATCTATGGAACTGATTTTCATAAGGTATGGTGATGGGAAATAGGTCTTCAGCTGTACTCATGCAGAACGTTGCTATGAAATCCAGAGCCTTAGCTGTATTCCTTAGATCTTTACTATATGGACACACTCCCTGTACTCTTTGTATGTGGACTTAGATGACTATATAGTGCTATAAATTATGTTTTCTGTATTGTTTCCCTTGCAATCCCTGACTACAAGAGTCCTGTCTGTGGACACTCAGGATCACTGCTCATCTTACACAAGATTTTCTCCAGCAGCCTCTTAGAAGACACCACCAGGAGAGGAGGAACTCGGGCTCTTCTTGATGTCAGAATCAGGTAATGCACCTCCCCGCTGCCTGGGTTCAACCCCATAGCTTTAGGTTTACAAGACAGACCTCCTTGTTATGAAATGCAGTACAATCTTACAAAAATAAGAGGAAGCAGAATTGGTTCTCCTTTCATGCCTGAGTTTTAAATACATTTCTTTCTATAAGAATGTCATACTTACAAAATTTCTATTCCAAAGGCATTCTCCACTTGTGGTGAGGGATTGAAGAGTGATTACTTGGACATACACTCATTCTCTTGTTCCCCATAGTCTTTCAAATTTGGCTTCCTAAATTTGAATTTCTGGATTTAGGATATAGCACAGCTGCACAGTGCCTGCCTGGTATGTACAAGATCATGACTTTGAAATCTGATATCAAATCAATAAATTTGGATTTGTACTCTGCTACTTAGGAATGTGACTACTACCTAAAAGAGACCCTTACACATCATATCATATGACTTCACATAATCCCCACCAAGCACACCAGTTCCAATGTTTTTGCTACAGCCTATCAAATAATCAGAAATACAACTTTTACAAAATCCATTCACATTTTTTGCAGCTGCTGAAAGGGGTCCATGCTTACTGATACTTCATTATGTAAAATTCCTATTTTCTAGCTTAGTGATGTGCCTCCAAGTGAGTCATGCCAATACAGGTAAAGAGGATGCAGGGTGTGACAAACCCATCTGCCATCATTGATTACCCCACATGTGTGATTTATGCTTGTCTAGCTGCAAAGCACCCAGATAGCACTTCTGGTGTGGAGAATACAATTGCTTCCATGACTGCCAGTCAAACTGTAGGAATTTTTGCAGTAACATAAAACATGTCTACGGTGGATACCTCTTGATAATAAAATAATTATTAGATCCAAGATTCCACTGGATGCACATTGAGAAGGCGAATGGATTCAGGGAAGGCTGTTGAGATGGCTTTAGGTTGAGTGAATCTATTCTTGTAGAGCTGTTTTCCTTTATGAAGATGAGAAATCAGTTCAAGTAGTTAGCCTGCTGAAATTCATCCCCACTCACCACAAAGACAAGGAGGAATGGAGCTAGTATTTACTTGAGCCAGATGCAGCCTGTCCTAGCACACAGGCGTATTGAACTCTTCCACTAACATCTTCTGAACTCCCATATGCTGCAGACAGTGGTGCCGCAGACGGCAGTGCTCAAATCATGGTTCTGTACCTCTAATAAGCACTCCAGGCACCTTCTCTATCGAGACCGACCCACTTTGGAGACCTCAGTGCTTATATCAAAAGGCTGTGGCCCTAAGGATGAACATTTTAATAGGTTCATCCTGCTCCATCACCATGGTATATCTTGCCTTCTGGGTATTTGATATGAGATCAGAAATATATGAGAAATGTTGGAGATTCAGATCAGCTACAATGAACCCTGATATATCAGGATTTATTGCTTTATGGGGAAGTTTGGAGTCAAAGAGCCAAGTATTCACACTGCTATTCCCCTAAGCACATAAAAAAAAATGATAAGGAGAGCATTTCTAGCTTTTTAAGTGAAGCGAGTCTAGAAACTGGCATATTAGTGAATTCTATGGGTGGTCTGTGAGCGGTTTCCTATATGGTAGTGGAAAGAATTATTTGCAGTGGGGCTATGTTTCCTAGTTTCCCAACGATCTCCTCATGTGGAAAGTATGGGAGAAGTCAACCTAAACATTTTTCACCCTTGACTTGTTTAAGCTGCCTGTATCACAGGGAGACTCAAGACCATGGTCCTACTGTACAGCATTCTGGCCTATGCAATTTTAACATTCGAAGCACTTTGCTCTAGAAAAGTATTGTGACCTTTAGATCATGTTGCTCCTCTTAATTTTTGGGCCAATTCTTGGAGGGCCTCCATCCCCTGAAGATTTTCCATCAGTTATGTTTAGACGGCCATCAGACCACTTATCATTCAACTTGCCTGTCTCAAGGGATCCCTAATAGCTGCAGCATCAGCTGCCAAGGTACCCCAGGTACCACAGCTAACTGTGCCTGGTCAGCTATAACAAACTGTGCCCTGATCTGATCATGCTTGAAATGTAAAACTCCTTAGGAGCCTGAGGTGCTCTAGAAATGTGATGGTTGTGAGATTTGTTGGTAAGATACTAGGTCTTCAGGGATCCTATGCCTAGTACTACCTACCTGGCCAGAGGAGGAGTGCCACTAAGGACTTCTTTTCCTGAAAACCTTATGTGAGACTTAATGTTCTACTTGTTGTCCATGAGCCAGCTGTGCTGCTCATGACCTGCAAGTGCTTGATAAATCCCACCTGTCCAAGACCATCTCTGCTCCTAGCCAATCCCAAGCATGGGAAACATGAAAGCAACCAGGTTTCCCAGAGGATTCTTGGTCCAGACTACATCTGGTTAGCTATATTTGACTACCTTAGTGACTGCCCCTTTAATGGTGCTGATGGATTTCCACATGACTCTTGCCATGGATATCCATTCTAGCCTCTCCTCTTTTCATTGATAAGCAATTTTGATTACCTGTGAGGATGTCAATAGAGTTCAGGAGGTGGTCATTCTTAGACTGGATGAAGCCAACAGATGAGATTCTGGATTAACAATGCCCTGCATCCTATTTACATTTATTGGGTCTGGAAAATATGTGGAGAGTAATAGAGGAGCTACTTTGTTCTGCCAGAGAACATGATTGGGAAAACAGTAGGAGATTTATTGGGATGATACAAGTGTGTCCTTAATAGGGCAGGACATAGCTCAGAGCTGCAGCCAAGCAGAAGAACATAGGTTCCATCAGCAGTACCACATATTCTCCAGGCCCCAACCCGGTCATGCTGAACCAGCCACCAAACCTGGTGTGGTGGTACAGGCCTGTTACCTCTGTGCTTGGGAGGCTTAAAAAGGAGGATCACTATGAGCTGAGCTAAGTAGTGAGGCCCTGTACTGATGCATAAAATTAAAAAAGAAGGTACACTGACTTGATCATGGTGGAAAAGTTCAACTTACTCATGAAACAAAAACTATGTGGAAACTCATATCTCATGATATCTTACAGATATACTAGGGCCTGTGGATCACTGGCTTCCAATGTTGTTGCAGGACTTGAGCTTCAAGTACCAAACTATCCATAGCCTTTACTACTAATTGTATGTTGGAATATGCTGATTGGGCCAGGGTGTGCATTGCATTTCCAAGCACAATGATACATTCCTTAAACTTTGTAGTCTGAATAAGCAATTACCACCAGCAGTGCCTTAGATTTTAACAGCTCTGTTACTTGAACAACTGTTGATTTGCCTTCTGACAAATTTACAAAATATTTTGCTTCCTGATGACTACATCTGTCTTAAGACCGATGGCTACACCACATACTTAACACTTAGTAATCCTGCAGTACCTGAGACTCTATATATTGAACTAATGAAGGTTCTGGAGTCTATGCTCCAGGGAGTTCCCCAATGTTGCAAGGATCGAAATTATTTAGGGCACTGATCCAGTTCTTCACAATTTAATCATGAGATACAAGAGAAAACCTTCACTTCTATAAATATTCACATGGAAGCATCACAGGTGGAGTTTAAGACATAGTAGACTTCCTCTGAAAACACTGCCTTAGATTTATACTACATTCCCATTTGATTAGGTTCATGGTGCTGAAGTTATGACATGTATACTGCAGTAAACACAGGAAGTCCTTTTTGTTTGCATGCTAGCCAATTCATTTCAGAAGGTTTCATTGCAGCCCTGGCACTTGGCAATCGATAAGTGGGATTTGAGTTGCAGTTTGAGCACTTCATGACTAAAATGTCACCATTACTACCTCAGGGCAGAGGTGGGTAATAACTTTTCCTGTAGTATCTCACTCAATCTTTCAATTTGTAGCACTGCCCTCTGGTGATTTTCTACAATTCCAGACCATATTAGGGCTGGTCTCCCAATTCCAGAGTCCATAGAAAGCTTACCACCATTGCTTTAGGTCAAGCTAACATTAATTTTACTGGAAGCCATGGAAAGGTATAAGACACTGAATAGCAGATAGAATCAAAGCATAACCCTTGGGGAAAATCTCTGGCCCCATGTAAACAAAGTGATCTAAATTCAAGAAAGGAACATACTTAGCTAGTCACTAAAACTGCTGTTTATGTCCACTGGTAATAATTCAAGTATTTTTCTAGTTAGTTATGGTACCCCAAAAGTGTAAGAATATGAATTGGAGGGCTGGGGAGATGGCTCAGTGGAATAAGTGCTTCCCTTGCAAGCACAAGGGCCTGAGCTCAATCCCTAGTTCTGAAAAAAAAAAAAAAAAAAAAAAAAAGAATATGAATTGGTAGAATGTCTGGACTACAATATGCCAAATATACCTGGCCTAAGAAGAAACCTTGCTTGCAGATCTACAGCCACATTTGAAAGCAGAAAAGTGACTTTGACATACATGGAATGGCTCCTTAGAGAATGACACAGTGAAGTCTTTTTAACAGAATGGCAGTTTGCAGTATACAAACACAATCCCCCAATGATTATAACCCAGTGATAGCATTGTCCTTTTTTCAGTGATTCCCATTAAGTTACCAAAAGCAAAACCTCATGAGCTCCAGACAGGATGAGCTACAGGATTTGGCAATCCCAGCTCAACTGTCCCATTCATTCCATATTGTCACTATACTCACCATATATTTTTAATGAAAGCCATAGATCAAGCCCATCACTTTAGACAATGTTGAACTAGGAATAGAAAACTAACTCTGATGTGCAATTTAACCTGGTGGTACAGGAAGGGTACCACATTGGATCATATTCTTTCTAGTCAACTGTTACAGGACCGGGTAGGAGTACAACTAAAACCTATAAGCCATTTCCTCCAATGGCATCTTTTGTAAAAGGGAGAAAGCCCTCACGAGATTAGCCAGATATCTTTTGGTTGCTATGCATCATTCATTAAGCCCAGGTTACTTTTCAGGAATTGGCATGAAAACCACAAAGGAGGGATGACATCACACACCAATGTCTTACCCATAAGTTTCAAGACAAGAATATACCTACTGTCCTGATGGTATTGTCCTTGACTTTGTCCCTTGCTTTGATTCATGTACTTTCTACTCTACCAACTTAAAAGCCATTGTAACAACCAAGGCTCCTGACTAATTCACAATTTGCAAGAGCTGAAGAAACCTGAAGACTTTCAGATCCCTGTGTGGCAGGCAGGGGCTAATCAGTGTGCATAAGGGCCACCCACCATGAGCCAACACTCTTGAGCATGTGATCACTATAGGTAAATTGATAACTTCTGAGAGCAGTGGACAGAGATTGTTAAGCTCCTTTATTTCCCAAATTACAGTTTCCTCAGTGAATGTTTAAGAGGCAAGAGTCAGAATGTTCCCCTGAAAGGAAAGTCAGTAACACTGACAACAATGCTAGTCAGTAAACGCACCTTATTGTTTGCAACAACTTCATGGATCAAAGAGCCAAATGCTTGTTCAGAAGGATTAGGTGCCCAGAGAGGATAGGGAGCAGTTTAGAGCACTGAAGTCAGAATATGGGTTCCCCAAGGGGCAGAAACTCTAAAATGATAGGTACATCTAAATATAAATGGACCTTTTAATGAATAACAGTCTTACCTCCCCCATTTAGAAAGGGATGGTGTGAGAGCAAGTCCTAACTACCAAGATTACAATGTACAAAACAAAGCCATTGAAGCAGCTGAGTTATAAATAAGCAGTCAAGGACAATTTGCTTCATTAGCACCTGAAAACTAACCTTACTAAGATCGAGTTCTTGGTCCTTTGCTCGCAGAAGTCATGCTTAAGAAGTCATTTCAGTATAGCCAATGTCTGAAAAGATTCAGGACGAATCCAGTCCTTAGCTGGATGACACTGAGCTCTAGGTAGCACAATGCCTTTGCCTCCAGAAGAGCTAGCTGTCATCTGCCTCCATCAGGAAACTAAGATGCAGAAATGCCCACTGGGACACTCAGCCACAATTTGCTCTGCTCTCCATTCTTAGATCCATCCAGAAGCTCAGTCAAATTAACCCAAGGAAAGATTGAGAGAGATGAATTATAGCAAGCACAGAAGCCTGGATCACAGCTGTGCACAAAAGTGAATGGATTTTTAGCTCCAATTTAAGAAAAACCTGCAGGATTTTGCCTACAGATAGCCATCTTATATGGACACAAACCTGCTGCCATTTGTGTCAACGACAAGCTCATTCAATACAGTGTTCTGTGTTCATATTGCAACAGATTCAGAATGACATGCTTCTGAATCACTACTGAATAGCACTTGCTCGATTCTGGCAGATTTGTTAGATTCTCTCATCTCAGAGAAATGCCGCCTAAAAGGGGCCTTCACAATGAAGGACCTCTAGCTCCATTGGGCACTAGGAGCGCCAATGGCATTCTTTATATGGCTCCATGGAGAATTAATGCTGTGTACAAATAATTACCTTGAGGAAACACTACAGAGTGTGCACCTTGAGCTCACAGGTGCCAGAACCATCCACAACATGGTCCTATTCAGCAAATGTCCAACACTAGGCCCTCAGGTGTTTACTGCAGAGAAACCTTAACTCATTGGTCTCAGATCTGGGCTCAAATCTTGCCATGGATCTTCCATTTACAGTTAAACTTTCCCTCTCAGAGTCCCTATCACTGTCATTTACTCATCACCTGCACTCAGCTAGAGTTATAGAAGAAACCAATGTCATCAGGCCACACAGAGGCTGAGGTAAAATCACTGTTGCTATGGCTGATCCAAAGCAGAGAATAACCTAAGGAACCTGAGGAAGGCCTTGGGGAGAACATCCCCAAATTCAGTTTTGCTAAGTATGTAATGACATGCTGTGGGTAGTCATCATCTAGCTAGCTTTTCAGGCCTCATTGTTCCCTGTCCAGAGTCAGCAGAAGCTGGTAAAACTTGACCCTTTCTCATATATAGAGTTATGTGGTCACCTGGAAGAAAAATGCAACAATGCTGTGGGGTCAGTCAGTGACAGTGTCCTGGATGTCCAAGAAATCTTCGTCCTTGCCTCACATATAATGAAAATTTACTTTCTATGTCTGAATCTGAGGAAGCTGAAAACTTATCAGGATTACTTGGCTGCAGGTTGAGAATCAACTCTAATTGGAAAGCAGTATCTGAAATGGAGATGGCATCAGAAAGTTAACACAGACTTCCGGGAACCAACTAGCATTACGGACGAAGAGCCACTGCATGGGTACCCAGCAGGCCTGAGGATCCCACCAAGGTCATCAGTATCTGAGACCTTGGGCCTTGCAGACTCACCAGGATGTGTGCCATTCCCTTTAGAGAGCTATGCATTGCCGCGCCTTAAAAGATGGCGCTGGCTTCCGCCTTCCACCCCCCGCTGGGTGAGTGCTCTCTGTAGCAAACAACTCCTTATATGGCTAAGGCAAAGACTGTGCCTCCCTTCCGCATACCTGGACCTATTGGTGATGCCCACGTGGCCTTCCGGGATTGGACGCCCAGAAGGTTGCAAAAGGCTGAATAAACTGCTTGGAGAAGAACTGGTGGTTGCATCTTCCTTGCTGGCGAGGTTGCGCGCGACAAGTGGTGGCCCGTACGGGGGACTTCATTCCAGAGGTACGGACACGACAGTTCAGAACTCCACGTGGTCAGGCAGTATACTGGTAAGTCCCACGGTAAGTTGGGGGACCGGGTCAAGAACGAGGAATTACTTGCTCTCTCTGTAGATATAGGAGAGTGGGGGCTCGCTGACGAGCGAGGACTAAAGTGAAAGAAACTTTCATAATGGGTGCGTCCTCTTCGCACTGAATTTTTCAGGCTCTACGGGAGCTGTTACATGCAAGAAAGCTCAAACTGAGTAAAAAGACCCTAGAAAGGTTCCTTGAGGAGTGTGATATCGTCGCTCCCTGGTTCGAGGTATCCGGGAGTCCCACGATACCTTCCTGGGACAAGCTAGGAAAAGATTTAGATCTAGCTCATGACCAAGGGATACTGAAGGCTGGAGTAAGGCCAATTTGGAAACTGATTCGGGGATGCTTGGAGGACCGACAGTGTAGTGAGGCGATAGAGAGCGGACAGGCAGCTTTAGAACAGCTACATGAGGAAAGATCTGAGAAAGCCGAGAGTGAAATGGGATCAAAGCAGGGCAGTAATAAGACAGGTGGAGGCTGTTGTTCTGACCTCCCGGGGTCGAGCTCCTCTGAATCCTCTTCAGAGTCCTCAGACTTGGAGGAAGATGAGCACGACCTGGTAGAAACCGTTAAAAGGCTAGAAGAGGCCCTTGCCATTGAAAGGTTGGAACTCAAGAAAGAAAAACAAAAACCAAAAAGGAAGAAGCAGTTAGACGGAAGTCTCTGTGACCCGTTCTTTGAATGTAGGGTGGGGCCCACGGCACCACCGCCCTACGGGGACAGTGGAGGGGGAGCCCCCCCAGGAGTATTCATAATCCAGAGATGTGGTGGGCACTGGGGGTGGAGTTCCCCATGGCCCTCCCTGTTTTTCAAGATGCCCAAGGGAATCGATATCAAGAGCCCCTAGATTTCAAGGTGATCAAATCATTGGCTAAATCAGCAAGAACATATGGCGTCACAGCTTCCTTCACCATAGCCCAGGTGGAGGCCCTCGGCAGACACTGTCTCACTCCCATGGAGTGGAACGGTATAGCCAAGGCGTGCCTGAGCCCAGGTCAATATTTGGACTGGAAAACTTATACGTTTGAGTTCGCTGCTCAACAGGCAGCGGCCAACTTGGCTGCAGGCCATCACGCCTGGGATCAAGATATGCTGTTGGGCATGGGCCACTTTGCAAACCAACAGGCTGGTTATCCGCCTGAAGTTTATGAACAAATCAACAAGATTGGTGCCAAGGCCTGGAAGTCACTTCCAAACAGGGGGAAGGTGACCGGCAACCTCACAAAAATCTTACAAGGGCCTACAGAGCCTTTTTCAGATTTTGTAGCCAGATTAATAGAAGCAGCGGGTAAAGTCTTTGGAGATGCAGATCAAGCAATGCCTTTTGTTAAACAGCTCGTCTTTGAGCAGTGTACCAAAGAATGCCGTACGGCTATTGGTCCGTACAAAAATAAAGGGCTGGAAGTCTGGATGAAAGTCTGTAGAGAACTGGGGGGGGGGGGGCACTGACCGGCGCTAGCTTGGCGGCGGCGGTGGTACAGCTGACACAAAAGAAGGGACCAGGGAATCCGGGAGCTCAGGGGGCTTGCTTCAAATGTGGAAAAGCAGGACATATAAGACGCAATTGTCCGGACAAAGGGGGTGGGACCAATACCGTGGGACAATGCCCCGCCCAACCAGGCCTGTGCCCTAGATGCAAGAAAGGGAAGCATTGGGCCAATGAGTGCCGTTCCGTAAAGGATGTGAATGGCCAGCCTTTGCCCCCAAACACCTCAGGTTCAGGTCCAAAAAATGGGCCGTGGGGCCCCCAACCTCAGGGCCCACAAATATATGGGGCAATGGAGGGCCCGAGCGGGGGGCCACAGCCAGCGCAGTGGCCGTATCTCCAACCTCCTTCGAACCACAGAGAGCCACTGCAGGCTTGGCAGGACTGGACCTCCGTGCCACCTCCGGACTCATACTGACTCCCCAGATGGGAGTTCAGCTGATAGAGTCGGATCTTAAAGGGCCATTTGACCCTGGCACGGTGGGCCTATTAATAGGGAGATCCTCTATGACCAGAGAGGTTTGCGGGTCCACCCAGGGGTGATTGACCCAGACTATACAGGGGTCATAAAAATTATGGCAGAATCCCCAAAAGGAATCACTGTCATTTCCCTTGGAGATAGAATTGCACAATTGATAGTATTACCCAGCCGTCATGATCGTTTCGCTGCAGCGCCCAAAGCCAGAGGAGAAAGGGGTTTTGGGTCCACTGGCTCTGCTTTGACATTCCTTTCCCTAGATTTAGATCAAAGACCTGTTCTGCAATTAGAGGTTGACAACAAGGTCATCTTGGGCTTGTTGGACACTGGAGCTGACAAGAGCATTATTGCCAAGGAAGACTGGCCATCGGGCTGGCCCATCCAACCATCCTCCCAAACCCTACAGGGTTTAGGCTATGCCCAGGCCCCAAACATGAGTGCCAGACAGTTACACTGGAAAGATAAAGAGGGGCATTCCGGTGTTATGCAACCCTACGTATTAGAGCTACCAATTTCATTGTGGGGACAAGACTTACTAAAGGACATGGGGTATGTCTTAAGTAATGCATATTCTCCTACATCTGTTAACATGATGAAGGGAATGGGACACCATCCATCTCACAGCCTGGGGAAATACTTACAGGGCCAAAAACAGCCCATACAGGTGCAACAAAGGGCTCCTGGACAGGGGTTGGGTTTTTCCTAGGGGCCGCTGGGGAGGGGATTCCCATAACATGGAAAACAGCCTGTGTGGGTTCCTCAGTGGCCTCTCGCCTCTGAAAAACTAGGTGCAGCCAAAACATTGGTAAAAGAACAGATTTTACAAGGACATATTAAGCCTTCAGTTTCCCCCTGGAATACTCCTATCTTTGTGATAAGGAAGAAATCAGGCAAATGGCGTTTGCTTCATGATTTAAGAGCTATAAATAATCAAATGCAGACCATGGGCCCCGTTCAACGGGGCCTGCCCCTTTTGTCTACCCTCCCAGCTTCTTGGCATCTGATCGTGGTTGATATCAAAGACTGTTTCTTCTTTATTCCTCTGTGTGCTCAGGATACCAAAAGATTTGCCTTTACTGTTCCTTCCTGTAACCATGAAGAACCAGATGAGAGATATGAATGGACTGTTTTGCCTCAGGGAATGGCTAACAGCCCTACCATGTGTCAGCTCTTTGTGAGACAGGCCCTTAAGCCCATCAGACAACAACATACTAGAGTGAGATGCATCCATTACATGGATGATGTCTTATTGGCAGCATGAGATAAGCAGGATGTAGAAGCCGCTTATTCGGCCTTGGTACAAGAACTTGAAAAGAAAGGAATGATCATAGCCCCCGAAAAGGTCCAAACAGAGGAAATAATAACCTACTTAGGGGCCAAAATTACCCCTAAAACGGTAAGTCCACAAAAGTTAGAATTGAAAAAAGATGCTTTAACCACCTTGAATGACTTTCAAAAGTTATTAGGAGACATTAATTGGATTAGGGGATATTTAAAGTTGGCCAACTATGAATTAAAATCCCTTTATGACATCCTACAAGGAGACTCAGGTCCAGACTCCCCAAGACAATTGAGTACTGAGGCAAGAAAGGCTTTACAGATGTTGGAGGAACGGTTGCAGGGTGCTTTCCTGACTAGAATACAGGAAGATAAAGGAACTGTTTTATGCATTTTGCCGACTTTATGCCAGCCCACAGGGCTCCTGTGGCAGGAGGGGCCATTACTGTGGATTTATCCAAAGGTATCACCAGTAAAATCAATTGAATATTACCCCACCACTGTGGCTGTTTTAGCTTTAAATGGTATACAACAGACCATCCAATTTTTTGGGCTTGCTCCTGTTTCTGTTATTGCACCCTACACTGCCCATCAAGTTTCCACCTTGTGTGCCACAGTTGATGATTGGGCCATCTTGCGCTGCAGCTTTGCTGGTGCTATAGACAATCATTACCCTCAACATCCCTTAATGACCTTTTTTAAGGAACACCCCGTAGTTTA
>PVKA01024455.1:0-34212 GCA_004027165.1 Ctenomys sociabilis | reverse complement strand
GTAAAAGAGGTGTTTATAGGAAGAGTGAGAGTAGCACAAGGGACAAGCCACCTAAGTCTGTCCGCCTGTCCTCTCCATTGTGAATTGGGTTTCTGTGATTCTCTAATGTGGTTTCAAAGGTCAAGAGCACTCTCAGGACCACCGCCATAGAAAGGGAACGGGGCTATGGGGACTCCACAGTGGAACATACCCATGCGTGCGGCAGACTGCAGGTCACAAGTACGGAATGGCCTCCCTGCTACACAGCCTCGGTGCCCGGGCCTCACTTCGTGTGTCAGTCAGAGGCCAACAGTAGTGCTCTGTTGAGAGGGAGCATGAGAACGATGAGACTGAGAATTGCCGTTGCTTCCTAGCCACCGGCCATACCCTCATCACTTCAGAGACTTTTTTTAAAAATACCCAGAGTTGGGCCCTGTCTCCAGAGACTGTGGACTATGCCTCTGAGGTAAAACTGGGCATTGCAACAGGTGTCACATCCCACAAGCTCGGGTCACTACTCACATGCCGGTCATGAGTTCCAGGCTAGGGAGGTTAGACACAGTTCACTCGCTCGTCAGGAGCAGCACATCCCCCGCTCAGGGCCGGCTGACTGAGCGCTTTGTGATCCCTTTAGTCATCTCCTGTGGAGAGCTGCCCACTCCTCCCAGCGGGCACCGCATCGGGACGCTTTCTGTCTACGGGGCCACCGCCATCTTCTCCTGCAATTCTGGGTACACGCTGGTGGGCTCCAGGGTGCGTGAGTGCCTGCCCAATGGGCTCTGGAGTGGCTCAGAGATTCGCTGCCTGGGTAAGTGGCTTCCCAGGGCTGCCCGCCCACCTCTGCCAGCACCATTTTACCTCTTGCCAGAAAGGCGCACTCCGAGCACCGACTATTGGGCATCTCCTCCCCCAGCTGAAACTGTGAACTGGCTTCTCTTGGGACATCCAAGAGAATGAGAGGCTCAAAGCCAATGAGACAGGCCTCTAAAGGGATTCTCAGAAAACACCTCCCTACTGTCCCTGGCTCTAGCCTCCACCTCTCCACCTTACAGAGACACATTTTTGCAACACAGCTATTTTATATATATATATATATATTTTTTAAATATTTTTAAAAATATTTTAGTAACATATTTTTAAAATATTTATGCATATGTGTATAAATTACATTATGTATGTTTGTGTATGGGCATACACATTTATACATCCTAAACAAATGAGAAAGGATATAAAAACAACTTGGCTTATAAATGGCAAAAATGTTCCTCTCCCCAGTGGCTAAGGTAGTCCCTGCCTGAGCTTTCTAAGTTCTTTGCTTCCTTAGTAACCTTCAGTTCTGAAAGGAGATCTCAGCCAGGCAAACTCACCAGGACTAATTGGCTGGTCCTCTCCAGATGGACAATGCCACCCTCCCTCTGTGTCAGCCTCTTGTTAAGCACAGAGTCCCTGGTTGTGTCCACACAGCACCAAAGGAACAGGAGAAAGAGCCAATAGTATGCCAGCAATACACTTTACATGATGAAAATAACTTGCCTATATACCAACCACTCAAACAGAAAGGATGAATTTGGCCAAACCATCTGTGTTTACAAGACTGTTTTCAAAACAACTAAGCTTTGACGGTCTTAATTAGACCACGGTGCTTCCTACAGAGTAGATGCTAGTTGATAAGAAATAGAATATAGTTTCTCTGTTACATTCTCACAAAACATTGGCAATACAATCAACTTGTTAAAGGGAATGGTTTATTTCCCCTCATGGTTTCAGAGGTTTCAGTTCATGGTCACTTGACCCTCTTATCTGTGATCCTCTGCAAAGCAGAACATCAGAGTGGGGATGGAGAGGAAAAAACGACTCACCTTGCAATCAGGAAGCAAAGAAAGAGATTGAAAGGATGGGGACCTTGTATCCCCTTCAGGGTATATCCCCCACCATGACCTAACTTTTTCCTCCTAGGCCCCAGCACTAAAAGAATCTCCCACCTTCTAAATGCTCCATTGGAGCCAAACCTTCAACACATAGGCCTCTGGAGAATTTATCCAAGTCATAGTAACCCCAGAGGCAGGTAACAGTGGCAATTCCCCATTAATGTACAGACACAGAAACTAAACCTCAGGCATAAATGACCATTTGAGATATACCTTGGTATTTGGGATGCTCAAGTCCTCAACACCATGTGTAATGTGTCTACAATTCCTGAAGTCGTTCCTGCTCTCCTTCAGGGGAGATAAAGAAAGTGAAGGGTGGTTGTGCACCATTTCCCCACTATCCCTGTCCCCCTAACCCCTGACCAAGCACTACTTCCATTCTGGAAGCTTCTCTTTGATTTACTATCTTCCCCCCACCCCACCCCCACCAAAGCTGGACACTGTGGGACTCCCGAACCCATTGTCAATGGACATATCAATGGGGAGAACTACAACTACCGGGGCAGCGTGGTGTACCAGTGCAACGCCGGCTTCCGCCTCATTGGCATGTCTGTGCGAATCTGCCAGCAGGACCATCACTGGTCGGGCAAGACCCCTTTCTGTGTGCGTAAGTATGTCAGCCCTCCCCCTAGTTGTGGGCTCAACCTCAGCATGAATTTTCTCCCTTGTTCTCTTAGTTAGGTTAGCTAGAGGCTTTGAAAGTTGATTTTATTCTTTTCAAAACTATCATCATCACATCTGTTATTCTCCAGTCTCTTATCGTTCATTCGTTGGGCCTTTGTTCTTCTTTGGAACGTCTATTGTTGACTTTTTAATTCATTTCCCAGCTTTTGTTTTGAGACCTTAATTTACTTATTTTCATTGTTTTATTTGTATTGGGTTTTAATGATGCAATTATTTGAAGCTGAGGTTTCATCTGTTTTCATTGTGCCCCCTACCTTCTAGTAATGAATGCTTATTGTTTACTAGAAGTTCCGTAATTTTGGAATTAATTTCCCTTTCTGCTAGGAGATTTTTACTAGGTTTTTTTTAAATCTTTGGGTGGAAAGATCTTTTAGTTTTTATTCAGTGCTTGTTTCTACTTTTATAGCATAGCATATAATATTTCTACCTCCTAAAATTTACTGGTGCTTCCTTTAAATACTGTGAGCTAGTATTTCATCAGTGATTAATAAAACTCCATGTGCACTTGAGAAAAAGTGTACTACAGTATAACTCTCTACAAGACACACTTTATAAATTACATTGTTCATGTAATTTATAAAGTGTGTCTTGTAGAGAGTTATGCACTCTAATTTTTTGTGCACTTGACCTGTGTTGTTAGGAAAAATATATTTAAAGTTTCCTGTTATTAGTGCATTTCCACCTTTCCTTCTATTTTCTGTAGTCACTATGTTATTATGGGCCTAGATATGTATATCTATTGTATCTCCATGGCAACGTGTGTTTTTAGCCCTTACAAATGTCTTTTTCATCACTTTTAATATTTTTTAACTTGAATTTCACTTTGATTCATATTAGACTTATGACTCCAATTTTTCCCCTTTTCCCTGGTATTTCTTCTGATTCTACATTTAATGCAGGGTGAATCTCCCAAATTAAATACAACATTTATGTGTATAGTAAGTTTCACCTTGCCTGGTGAGCCAGCTTAGAAATTTTTCTTTGATAGGTTAAGCTCATTCACATATATTGATATGCTTGACCTTAATTGCCATGTTTTATGTAGTTATTATGTGTGAAATATTATATCTATGATATATCTCTGTATGATGTTTTTTCTTTGCTTGTTTAAAAAATTTTGGCAGTTGAGAAACATTGAATTTTTGTTCTGTTACTTACCTTTATACTTATAACATTTAGTGTCCTTAGACCCTTGTCTTATTAAGCATTTTATCATCTAGTTTATACATTTTAATAGCATTTTTCTTTGGCTTTTATATATGGGTCATGCAAGTTTATGAGCTTATTCCACATTTCTTTTATCTCTTCCCTTTAAATTTCAGCTGGATTATTTCTACTTTTTCAGGTCATGAAACATTTATTATAGTGTTTAAATACTATGATTCCATCCCACATACACACACAGAGATTTTTTTACTTTATTCCTAGATCCACATTTCAATATATCAAAAACTCACACTGCTAAAGTTTTTCTAGTAACTCTTAATAGGGTCAAGCTCAGATTCTAGTAGATTCTATTTCTTTTTTTTTTTTTTTTTTTTAAACTGGGGATTAAACTCAGGACCTTGTGTTTACCAGAAAGGCATTTATACCACTAAGCTATATCTCCAGCCCTCTAGTAGATTCTTCATTAAGGTCTTTTGCATAATTTCCACCAATTTCTTGTATATGTGAGACTGTTAAAGTTTGAAATACAGAAGGATTGGCCCTGAAATCCTTGTTCCCCATTATTGACTTTCTTTAAAAATGTTCCAATGCATAGTGTTATTTTGCTTCGCATTTTACTTCTTTCGAGGGAGCATCTTGCATCTTAATTTTCCTTATTGTATATATTCAAGGTGCACAACAGGATTTGGTTTCTATAGATACACACAGGCATATTTACCACAGTGAATCAAATTGATATATCCATCGTTAGACATCCTATAAAAGTGCATGTAATCCACTTTAATAGGTCTTTTTCAGTTCATATAATACAGTGTTATGAACTCTAGTTTTGTGCTTTAAACCTCTAGGCTTACACATGCTATATAATTGCAACTTTATTCCTTTTAACCAGTAGCTCCCGTGTCCCCCACTTCTGCACCACTGGTAACCACCGTTGTACTGTTGCTATTTATTCAAATTTTAATATTAGTTTAATTCTCTTTTTATGACATTATATGGCACCTTTTCAGGGATCTTGATTATTTTTTCTTTATCCTCAAAGTCTAATTATTTTTGCTAAGATATATCTCACACTTGACTATTCCAAGACAATTTCCCTAGATATTCTGAGAGTCTTTGAATTTTGGACTCAGATCTTCTTTCATTTCTTAAACAATGATAGTTTTAAATAACAATTCTAGCCCAGTATACCTGGGATTATAATTTGCTTCTCTGCCTCTACCCAGTTTAAGGTTGAGAACCTTCTCTGTCTTACATTTATACTGCAGGAACAGTTTTCTATATTTTGATGTGTTCTTCTATTTAATTTGCATTTGGGGGGATTTAGATGACTACCATTCTCATCAGGTGCCTGGAAATAATTTAGAAAATACTTCACTTTTGAAAGTTTCTTAATGTGAGTCTTTATGTGAAATATATAGGTTTAGGGCCGAACAGATAACTCAGTGGATTAAAGTACCTACAAGCAGGCGCAGGGGCCGGGGATTTGATCCCTGGGCCTGCCATGCCAGTCCCACCCCCAGGGTACAGTGGGATGGCAATTGAGACTGGGTGTGGTGGCGTGCACCTGTAATCCCAGCTCTTAGGAGGTTGTGAATAGGCGGATCACTAAGAGTCTGATCTCGTATTGAGACCCTGAACACTCTGTAGACCCTTCCCTACAAAAATACAAAAAAAGAAAGACATATATAGGTTTGGTCTTAATTTTGTACAAGGCAGGCTTTTGCTTTTACTTCTTCATCTTCATACATAGTGATAAAATAATGGGGATTGCTTTATAAGGAATGTATGAAAAGTGGTCCTAGTGACTTCTTAAGTGTTAAGTTTTCAGCACAAATCCCATCTATATGCAATCAATCTTTCACACGTGTCTAAATAAAACATGTTAGTTCTGTTAAAAGATGCAAATGTAAATGACCTCAGGAAATGGGCACTGAGCGTGTGTGAACAATGTGTTAACAATGAGGAACGCTGCTGTCTGGAAAAGAACGGCTGCTAGACCTGAGCGCACTCAGTTTTAGGCATGAGCTGTACTATGAGGCAGTAGAGAGTCAGCCACTTGGTGTGGGTCTTAACTACCTGGTTTCCGCACTAGCTCCACCACCAGGTACCGTGTGGCTGTGTGACTGCTAACAAGACAGCTTCCCTCACTTGGTCCTGGTTTTGTGGTCTTTGAAAAGCAAGTACATCAAGGACCGTTATGAGCATTAAATAAATCAACATGTATGAAAGGTTAGAATGCTGCTGCTCCAGGTGGCCTGGTAACAATGACGATGATGGCAAGGTAGTCATGCTGCCACCTTGTCACATATCATAGAATCCGGGGCCTCCTGTGCCATACCCCATTCTTTTTGGAGCACATGGAGTTGAGTATTAACTGGAAGAGGAAGGCAAATGATAAGAACAAGCATTTTATTATTTTTTTGTACGTATTTGGTACAAGGTCTCACTATGCAGCTCGGACTCATAGTGATCCTCCTGTTTTCAGTGTCCCCAGTGCTGGGATTATAGGCGTGTACCACTGCACCCAGTCTTGGTGGCTGGCTGAGGCCAGAGCAGCATGTGGTGCCAGGGATAGAACCCCGGTTCCTGCACTTGCCCAAGCAGGCCCTTGGTCAGTTGCGCTATCTCTCCAGCCCAAGAACAAGTATTGATAAGTGCTGCTCCTTGCCAAATGCTGCCAGCCCCATTGCACATAAAGTCAAGGTTTCCAGTATCATCTGGACTCTGCTTTCCAGCTCCTCTTCTGCATTTTCTCCACCATGTCTCGTCCATCCTCCACCCAGCGATCTCACATTTTTACCTATTTTTTCAAAGACACTCCACCACCTCCATCTACATTCTTAGCAAATAATTAAAGTAAATCATCCAGGCGACCTGGAATCGGAGCTGCTGGATTCAGGTCTCGAATGAGCTACATAGGGCCAGCCAGATAGCTCAGCAGACTAAATCCAGGGTTTGATCCCCAGCTTGCTGTTCTAGTCCGGCCCCCAGGCGCCATGACGCCTAATGAGGCTGGGCGTGGCGAGACACATCTGGAATCCAAGCTCTTGGGAGGCTGAAAACAGGAGGATCATTACGCATCCAATCTATGTAGTGAGACCCTGTAGACCCTGAATTAAATACATTAAATAAATAAATGAATAAATAAATATAAATGGTGCCCCTTGAATACATACCAAGACTCTTTTGAAAGCCTGTTTTTTCTTGGAGATGATGATGGTGCCTGCCTCAGAAAACTGAAGATCAAATGAATATATATATATATATATATATATATATATATATACCCAAAAGTTATTAGCTAATTATATAATCTTCTGGTCTACTTCGCAGAGATGATAGAAGCCATCAGACAATAACACCTTCCACCTCCTACCTCCCTGCCCACATCTAACCTAACTGCCTCCATCCTCAGCACCGCACCCCTCAGCAGCGGAAGGCTCTCTCTCCTAGCACAAGTCTAATCACACCCCACACCCTAGCTCAAGGTTTCCTTCCCTCCTGCCTACTGCAGAGTTAAGTCTATTTGAAATGCTTTCCTCTGTCCCACTGTCCTTCCCTTTCTCCTGTTTCCTTCAGCTTGAAGACCACATTCAATAAACATGTCCTCCCAGGTGCCAAGCGCTGTGCTGGGCATTATGGATAAGTGTGTCCTGAGTGTGCTTTAATCTCACCTTCAGGGAATTTAGAGCCAGAATCCATTGCCTGGGAGCTGCAGGGCAGGAATTGAGCATGTGGCCCCTAAAGCTTTGACACAGACAACAAGCTCAGGACCCAGACAGCAGTAAGGGACAGGAATGGCACTTGGTGGCAGCAGCGCTTCTACTCCTGCCACTCCTTGAACAGAGCTGGGACCTGGGGGTGTGTGGGAAGCAGACAGCATGAGTTTGCAACCTGACAGAAGCTACTTCCGGGTCACCCATGATCCTACTGGAGCTGATGGGCTCTTTTCTGCCTTTATCTTACTTGACCTGTCTAGGGTATGTTACGTGCCTTGGCTTCTGTAATACTACCCCTCCTGCGGAGCTCTGCTGTATGACTTTTCTCACTACTCCTCAGCTTGTTTTGCAGGCTTTCTTCCTTAGCTGCCTTTGAAAGGGTGATATTTCTTGAAGGTTGTAGTCCTTGCCACTTTTCTCTCACTTTAGACAGATAATTTTTGGCCTCAAGAGAAAGTGTCATGACCCTTCGCTAATCTGGTGAATGTGCTGAGTCCTGACCCAGTGCTGCATATTCCAATACTTTCTATACGATTTTAGTGGGTTTGTAGATTCTATCAAGCTTACCCTCACTCTCCCACCACCCCAGTGCCATGGCAAAGTCATACTCAACCTGAGACCCAGTTCAGATGTCACGCCAAGGGAGGAGAGGGTGAGTTTGGGAGAATGTGGAATAACGGGACGGCTTACCTGTCTTTTGTTTTGGTTACAGCAATTACTTGTGGACACCCAGGCAACCCCATCAATGGTCTCACTCAGGGCAACCAGTTTAACCTCAACGATGTGGTCAAGTTTGTTTGCAACCCTGGGTATCTGGCTGAAGGGGCTGCGAGGTCCCAGTGCCTGGCCAGTGGGCAGTGGAGTGACATGCTGCCCACCTGCAGAAGTGAGTCTCCCTTCCTGTCCCACTCCTCCCCACCACATCCACCTCTATGGCTTTGTACCCCACTAGCAAAAGCCAGAGAATTCCATCCAGGTATTATTTTAAATCATACATGGAAGACAACTGATCACTTTCTCAAGCCCTACACACAGCTAGGTAAAATTTTATCCTTCAGGTATATAAGAAAGTGAAACTTGGCTTCATCTTTCAAATTTTCTTGTGTGCATTTCATAAAAGAAATAACTTAGAAATAATCATCATCCAAGAACCACTTTCTCTTTTGTATGAATAGAAATTGATTTTTCTTGCCTACATAAGAAATCTAAAAGTATCTTTCTGTAGCTCTCATTGAGGTCAAGAGCACCATCTTGGTCTTGCTTTCTGGTTGCAGAATAGCCACTGTGGTTCCTTTGCAAACACAATCAGTGGTGAAAAAAAATTCAGAGCAACGGAGTTGGAATAAAATGTGAAAACACAGAGGCATCTCAGGGTGGGAATGAAGGAGTAAGAATGGGGACAAAGATGTAGAAGAGAAACTTAAAAGACTCAAGAAGCAAACTTGGTCAAGGCTATTCAGGCCCCATCTAGACTGTTTAGGAAGTAGTTTGTAAAGCTTCAGAGAGCTTCTTGTAGCAATAAAGGCTCAGACAGGCTTATCAAAAGTGAAAGCATTTTATACCTTGAAGGCTTATCCAAAAGAGAAAAAGATCTTCCCTGCCCTCATTTTATCATGTACAAGACTCAGGTAAGATAATGGGCATGGTGTTTTGAAAGCAAATGTACATATTATGGGTTATGAATAATACTGTCATTATTCTAAAATCATACTCTGATGTTTTAATAAAGCTCTTTTGGAAACACTTTAACATTTCAAAGTCAATTTCATCCTCCAAGATATTAACGTCTCCCTAAAATACTCATAAAAGTGATTAAAAGCAGTTTAGAAAAAAAAGCCCTTCTGATGTTCGGGTTAGTTCAGATGCCTCAGTTGTACAACAGGTGAGATTTTGGGGGGTGCCACGCTGTGAAGGGACCAGGCCAGACAGTTGGTGCCCTCAAGGGACTCGTGTTTTGAGACAAATCACAGCCTTGGCTTGTAAGTGTGTGTACGGAGACACTGGGAGGCGTGAGCCAGCCCAGGAGCAGGAGCTGGCTTCCCTGAAAAGGTGACATCCCACGGAGCATGTGGTGACCTGGTAACCACAGTTGAGTAAACGCCCAACAGCAGTCCACTGTCCCAGCCGAGATCTGCTTCGCTGTAGAGATTAGATGTGGGCATCTCGCTGTGTGGGGGACGTGTGCCTGTTGGGGCTGCTGAATTATCCTGTTAAAGTGTGAGAAAACCCTTACATCCAGCCTTTGGCCTTCAATTGCAGTCATCAACTGTACAGATCCCGGTCACCAAGACAACAGCATGCGTCACGTCCACACCAGCGGCCCACACAGGTTCAGCTTCGGCACCTCTGTATCTTACCAGTGCAGCCACGGCTTTTATCTTCTGGGTAGCCCTGTGCTCAGCTGCCAGGGAGATGGCACCTGGGACCGTCCTCGACCCCAGTGTCTCTGTGAGTAGATGTCCCCTGGAAGTGACTGAAGGGGTGCTCTGTGTGGAGGGATGGTTCTCCCTCTGAGAGTGCAAGTGTGTGTGTGTGTGTGTGTGTGTGTGTGTGTGCACGCGCACGCGTGCAAGCACATTGCATCACCATGACAGGTGGCCTGGCTTCTCCTTGGGGACAGCAGGACCCTCCTTGAGCCCTTACTGACTGCGTTGCTGTGCAGATTCACACACACTCTGCAGCCTTCAGGGGTCCCTTTCTTCTGAAATGGCTGCCTGCCACCGCTTGCCGCCCTTTGCCCTCCTTGGCTTTTCCAGAAAGATAGCCCACAAACTCTTTCTCTTGATCAAAACACCAGTCACTTCCAGGAACACAAACTTAGATGTGAACTCTGGTCCCACCCCTCAATAAGCTGTGTGGTTTAGGGAGCATTTGCCAGCCTCCCTTAGCTGCTATTTCTTCCCCTATGAACACGATGCTCATTTCTACCCCTGGGGTCATTAGACAGTTAAATGGGAAAGTCCACAGGAAGTATAGCTTACTATCTGGTACCCAGAGGCTACGACTCAGTAAGTGATAACTGCATTAACAACTCCTAGGGAAGGTTGAGGGGACGTTATGGGAAAAAAAGGGAGACACCTTCAGGATCCTGACACCTGGTTGCTGGCCTTGGCCACTGCTGTCTCTTCTTTGGGGCTGAAGGGGAAGCCTGTGGAGTGTTCTCTCCGCATCCGGCTTCAGAGAGATCAGTGGCTACTGAGTTGCAATCATGCACCAGGGTACCTGTCCGCAGGCTTCAATGTGGGTGACATCATTACAAGCTTATAAGCCCTGAGCCTCTTGGTTTAAGAGGATACTAGTACAGACATTCACTGCCTGTATTTCCCTTGCCCAGGGACCCTGAGCTGGCCATCCAACCCCAATATGAACAACAAGTTGTTGGAGGTTTTAAATAGTGGTGCCAGTTGAACTTAGAACCCCTGGTAGTTTCAAACTATTGCTTCCTTCAGTAAAATGAAGCCTTTGTCATAATAAAGTCACCCACTCTAATAATCTTTTTTCCTCAAAGCTTAATTGATCCGATGTTAATATTGACATTGATTTAATTAATATGTAATTCTATTTTATGTAATTTATAGCCAGCTTTCTTGTTTTTTTTCTTTTCTCATGTTTCTATTAAGCCAGCTTTCTTTAGTAAACATGAGTTTTTGCTATTTTGCTTTTAACTGTTATGTATGTAAAAAACACAAATTTTAATTTCATCTTCTATCTTTTCTTCTAAGTGGAGGATTTAATCCACTTGCATTGTTCTTTCTTTTTCTTTGGTGAACTATAATTTACTCTTTTAAAGATTATGTCGGCTCGAAGAAAATACAGATGACTCTCCATGCAAAAATCCACTTGGGAATAAGACAAAAAAGTAGAACAGCAGTTTGGGACACGCACAGACCAGGGTGACCTCGGGAGTGCCTGGAGGTTACACGGGTTGCTTTGGAAGGTCCTTGGCACTGACAGCATCTTATTTTTTTTTATTAATTTTAATGAAAAAGAAATAGCAATGAGATAGTTTCAAAACAGGTTAGTAGGACAATTACAATAATACACTGCATATTGTTGTCTTCATAGTAGTTATTCAGAATACAAGATGCAGACATGATAATCTTGTCTAAACACTATTAATGCAAATCTTCTTACTGAGCTAAGAGAAAGTAACTATATCTGTCCTATCTATTTTGTAAATGCAGATACAAAAATGGTCCTTCATTTATATCCCTCTTTTTTGTTTTGTTTTGTTTTGTCAGAGATGGTGTTCCATTGCCATTTAAATACTGTAGGTGCTTGAATTCAGCAAAATAACCCAATATAGTCCAATAGTTCATAATAGTAGTGGGGTATCCGCAAAACTGGCAATGTCAGTTTTTGACTTGAGGTTTTTACAGCTCAGCATATTAAAATATGGCTTTAATTTTTATACCTCATGGTTAAACTTTTCGGCTGGATGGTTAAGACCAAGGTAAAGCAAGACCTATATAACTAAAAATGCAACTTTTGTATCTGAAAGGTCAATTAAATCTCCTCAGGATTTACCCTGAAAACATGGACAGTAGTTTGTAGATCTTTTGTCAGTGTCAGCCATGTGAATGAGTCACGGCCATTGCTTGCCCAATTGCTGAGAAAGCCCGAGAGAATGTTTTCTCTCCAGGTGACCCTCCTTAGGCACCCTCTGCGTTGTTGATCACTTTCCTCTGTGGCCCCCTAATCTCATTGACCAGAAAATTTGGGACACCACTGAGTTACAGGCAGCACAGGTTCTCTTATGTCCTGAGTCCTCACTGACTTTGAAGGGCTATCCTTGTAGCCCTTCTTTTTCTCTAGTTTTTGGTCTGCATACTCAAGTTGCTAACCATCCAGAAGAGAAGCTTAATGATCAGCAACATCTTATAAGAGCTGGCAATTCCAGTCGGCATGTGAGTAGTTGCGAGGCAGGATTTGTAATCTGGAAGAATCATTAGGTTCTCACAGCTTTGGAGTGTTTGTGAGGCAGTGTGCTGTAGTAACCTCTAGAGTCTCTCAACGCTGTTTTAGTTGGGTAGGACATAAATGATTCCATTTTGTAGACATGACTTGCACATCTCATTTTTTAAATTTTAGTATATTCCTAAGGAGCTGTGCAACCCTATCTAATCACTTCATCACCCCAAAGAGCACCCTGTAGCGTCCATCTGCCACTTCCCCTCCCTCACCCTAGTCCCTGATAATCCCAGTGTGCTTCCTGTCTTTATAGATTTGCCTACTCTGGATATCTCATGCAAATGGAATTATTTGTGTGGCTTTTTGTATCCATCTTCATCCACTCAGTGTAATGTTCAAATTTTATCCATGCTTTAGCATGTATCTATCATTCATTCCTTCTGATGGCCAAATACTGCTCCATTATAAGGATATACCATATTTTATTTGTTCATCAGTTCTTGGACATTTCTGTCTTTTCACTATTACAGTTCCACTTTGGGGCTGTTGTGTATACAATTTTGTGTAAACATATTTCCATTCTCTTGGGCATATACACAGGGGTGAAATTGCTAAGTCAACTGATAACTCTAGTCTCAACTTCTTAAAGAAATGCTAAATTATTTTCCAAAATGGCTGCTCACTTGAGGAGGTATGATTGAAAACTATGGTGAACATATATTTTTAAAACTTATCATAGTAGAAACCGTACTGCCATCAACCTCTGTCTGAATACTCTCACTTGGATAGAGCACTCTTATTCCCTTGTTCTTGCCGCTTGCTGAAGCAGTTCTGGAAGCCCTCTTTCATAAGTGACTTTAGTTGCACTGCTGTAGCTCCCGTAAAGTCCCACATGGGTTCAAAATGTTTACCTTTCATGGTCATTTTAACTTTAGGGAGGAGCCAGAAGTCACAAGGAGCCAGATCCAGCAAATTAGGTGGACAGGAACACACCATAGTGTTTCTGTAAGCCTACCTTTCTATTGGGTGACATCCAGCAGTACCATGCACTGTGTTTTTTATCAGACCTCATAAAGACATTCATGAAAGAAGACTTCAAGAGTCCAGAGAGATGGTTCAGTGGAATAAGTGCTTCCCTGGCAAGCGCAAGGTCTTGAGTTCAATCCCCAGTTCTGCCAAAAATTAAAATTAAAAAAAATAAAATAAAATAAAATAAAAGACAAAAAGCGCTCACCTGGGATATGTAAAGCCCTTCACAATCTGGTAGTCTTTTTCATTCCAACTAAAGTTGGAATGAAAGAAGACTTCAGAACTCTTTCAGAAACTAGCCAGAACAGTGGGAAAAGTGTGTTTGAAACAGGGGGAGTATTTTGAGATGAATTAATATGTTTTACTATAATGTTTTTAAAATTTAAGCTCATATACATTTTTATCAGTGTTTATTCATTCTTACCAGCAGTATGTGAGAACTAGTCTTTACATGCATACCTCTACCTATTATTGCCCCTTTTTTTTCATTGTAGGCATCCTAGTAGGTATGATGTTTTATGGTGATATAGTAATGTGTTTTGATTTGATATTTAGTCCTGAGAGTTGAATCCAGGACCTTCTCTTTGGCTGATGCCCCTAGCACCCTTTTTACTTTTTATTTTGAAACAGGGTCTTGCTAAGTTGCCCAGGATAGGCTCAAACCTCACCTTCCAAGCCTATAGGCTCCCAGACGTGCACCATCACACTGGCCCATGCTGGCTTGGATCTGCATTTTCCAAGTGACTCAGGATGTTGAGCATCTTCTCATAACCTGTTGGCCTTTTGTATATCTTTTTGAGTGAAATGTCCATGATTGAAGTTCTTTGTCCATTTTAATTAGTAGTCTTTCTCTGTATTGGTGAATTATAATGATCATTTTTGTATTGTGGATACCTTATCAGATACATCATTTGTAAATATTTTCTCCCATCATATGGGCTGCATATTTACTTTTTGGATAGTGTGCTTTGATGTATGAAAGTCTTTAATTTTAATGAAACCCAACTTGTCTCTATTTTCTTTGAGCCCCGCCCAGCGACTCCCTGTGAAGCCATTCGCTGAAATGTCATGATTATCTTATTTCTTAGGGGCCAGATACTTTTCCACATTTAGAATTTCAGATTCTGTGAAAAAGACTACCGGATTGTGAAGGGCTCTACATATCCCAGGTCAAGCCACTTAATGAAAGTCTTCTGTCCCTTCAAGGTGCAGGCAAACTGCTTTCACTGGGACGGATATGCCAAGACTAATAAAGCGCCTGATCCAGCCTTATTGTCATAGGCCACTTCCCAGCTGATGAGCTTTGGAAGACAGTGTCATAAATACAACTCTCATCCTTAAGTTACAGTACTCATGACAGGTGGCCTTTCCTTTTGCTGTGGGACCAACACTAGCCTATGTCCAACCACAAATGGATATTTTGCATTTTTTTGGTTCTGGTTTAATTACAACTTTATAGGGTTCCCCCCCCCCCCAGTGTCCTGTTATATTTGTATCCTGTGGAAGGCAAGAAAATCTATTAGTGTTTGGATTGTTAAATATCTCTCTTGCCTGTTTTCACATACATATTTAAATTTAATTTGCATTTAGCAGTGAGTTACTGAAATGACCCAGAGAGATCTCATTTGGACATCAGCATGAACATTAAAGACATTTTGTAAATTGTTAGATTGACAAACTGAAAAATACAACATCAGCTATTATTCACATTCTCTTTGTTCTCTACTACCTTGATTCTTATGTAAATATATTCTGAACGTAAATTGTTTCTCTTATTGTTACCACACATCCTAGTCTTCTTTCTTTTATTCACAGCAGCCAAAGAATGTTATCATTGTTTTATCTCTTGTCACAAACCACATTATTGCTGACTTCTTCCTCCTTTCAAAGAGCCAACCCAAGGACAGGAGTAAAACAATCATGCAGGCTCCACTAATTTTGCAGATACCCAAATAGCATAGATCAAACAAGCCACAAACAACTCAGGCATGATGTGTGTTTTTTCAGGGATTATTATATAGTAGCATCAATGGAACATTACTCAGAATGTAATGCTGCAAAGATGAATTTTAAAGCCAAATGAGCACAACATACAAGAAAAAGCAAGGTATTGCCCACAAATCACAAGGAACAGCCGGTACCAGTATGTAAATATGCATGCCAGTAGAAGCGAACAAAAATTCACTTATTTTTTTAGGAACTTTTCCGCTCAAAATATCAGCATTATTCATGAGAGTCTAAAGCCGTACACAGCTCAAATGCTTATCAATAAGAAATGGATCAATAAAATGTGAAACATTAGATGGCCCCAAGATCCCTTCCTCTTGTATTCATCGCTTTTATGTAATATCCTCCTACATTGTACCAGGATTGCTCTATGTAGCCAGCAGAACAGAGCAGAAATAGTAGCATGTGGTTTCCAAAATTATTGTCATCTCCACTGTCTACCCTTGGGTCATCCACTGTGGAGGAGACAGGATGACATCAGCCATCCTGACTGTTTCATGAGAGAGCCTGAGCTTTTCCATCTAAGCCATCTAAAACTCCTGACCCACACAGACTGTGAACAGCAACAAATGCCTACTGTTGTCTGAGTTTTGGAGATACCTGCTGGGCAATGGTGGGTAACTAATACAAATAGCACACCATCTATCAGGCATTCACAAACTCTGGCCCCTGGGCCAAATCCAGCCTGCTTTTCCTATGAGTTCTCCACATTTTTAAATGAGTTTCATAAAAAGAAAAAAAAAGAAGAACAAAAGTGAGCAACAGAGATCATAAATATTTACTATTTGACCCTTAAGAGAAAGTTTGCCAACTCTTTCTGTATTGCAGTGCTACGCAGGGCATAGCTGACTCTTGTGAACAAAACACTGATAGGAGAAGAAAGCCAAATACAAAATATGTACTATATGATTCCATTTGTATAATTCAAAAGCAGAAGCAACTGAAGCTAATGATGCACATGACAAGATAGTAGGTTACTTCGAAGAGGGGAGATGGCAATGATAAGGGGGCTTCTGAGCATGGGGGCTTCTGCGGCCCTGGGTGATCCTATTTCCCGTGATGCATATGATAGTTAGCTGAGTATAATGAGTATACTCACCTGGTAGCAGTTTGTTAAGCTGTGTATTTTTTATTCCTGTGTTTTTCTGCTTACCTGCTATCATCTCACTGAAGAGAGGTCATTTGAAAAACTATTAGAGAATTAAAAATAGCCAATTTCTGCAAGTCCAAACATCTCTCATAAATAATCATAGAATCACTGGAAATATAGATGGAGACTCCATTTCTTTCAGGAGAAGAGAATTTGTTGGTAGCATTGAAACGGTATCGCAGAGAAGGCTTTGGGCAAAGAGTATGTGGTCACACTGATTCTACCAGTGACTAGGTCTGTGACCCTTGCGGCTTTCTTAACTCCGTCATGCATTCTTCTTACCGGTAAGACAGAAATAAAAATGGTGTCCGCTCTAAGGTTATCTCAGGAATAAGTGGTATAATCCTTGAAATTCGCTGAATTAGTGATCTGTTTGCTGTGGGGCAAACCATCATTACGCTTTGTGACTTAAAACAGCAACGTTTTTGTTTTCACACAATTCCATGGGTCAGGAAGTCAGGTAGAGCTTAGCAAGATATTATTGTGGGTTTTCTAGAGAAATAGGATCAGGAGGAAATAAACGCCAGGACACAGGGGCTGCATCACATGATTATGGAGGCTGGAAATCCCACCATTTCCAGTTGGCAAACTGGACCCAGCCCAAGACCCAGGAGAGCCCAGAGTGTAAGTTTCAGCATAACCCCACCTCTGGAAGTAGAAGACTGATGTCCAAACTAGAAAGGAGTCAGCTAGAAAGAACAAATTCTCCCTTACTCAGCCTTTTTGCTCTATGGAGGTCTTGAAAGGATTGAATGAGACCCACTCACACCGGAAAGGGTTATCTGCCTCACTAGGTGTTCCCTCATAAGTGTTTACATTGTCCCCAGATGCACTCACTAATATACCTGGAATGTTGGACCAAGTATCTGGGCACCCTCTGGCCCAGTCAAATTAACTTATTTAAATTAACCATCACAATCAGGATGGTTCTTTGGACCCCATGAAGCTGAATTAGGACTGGAAGACCCAAGGCGGCCTGACTGGTGTGTTTGGTGCCTTGGTCTTGGTTGCCAACACCAACGGAGAGGATGCTGCTCTGTAGGCAGGGTTGAGAGGAGAGAGCTTATTTCTGCTCCACATTTTATATGTTTTTTTTTTCTTTTTTCTTTATCTATCATTAATTTTATTGAGAAAGAAATAGCAATGAGACAGTCAAAACAGGTTAGTAGGGACAGTTACAATAACTAATACATCACATACTGTTTTCTTCAAAATAGTTATTCAGAGTACAAGATGCAGACACGTTATCTTATCTAGACACTATTAGTACAAATCTTTCTTCTCAATGAACTAAGAGAACATAGCTTTATGACTATCTAACTATTTTGTATAAACAGATATATGTTTTTTCATTACAAACATGGTCCTTCAGGGCCAGGGAGATAGCTCAGTAGAATGAACACTTGCCTGGCAAGCACAGGGTCCTCAGTTGAATCCCCAGTACTAAAAAAAAAAAAAAAAGTCCTTCATTTATATCTCCCTTCTTTGTTTAGTTTTGTCAGAGATGGATATTCCATTGCCAAATATTGTAGGTGTGTGAATTCAGCCAAGTAATCCAATATAGTCCAGTAGTCCATAATAGTAGTGGGTTATCCGCAGGACCAGTGATGTCAGAAGTTATTGACTTGAGCCTTTTACAGCTCAGCACATTAATATGGCTTTACTTTTCATATCTCGTGTTTATACTTTTCTGCTGGATGGTTAAGACCAAGATAAAGCAAAACCTATGTAACTTTTGTATCTGACAAGGTCAGTCAAATTCCCTCAGGATTCACCCTGAAACCATGGGACAGCAGTTTGTAGATCTGTTGTCAGTGTCAGCCGTGTGGATGAGTCACAGCCATTACTTGCCCAATTTGCTCTCTGTGAAAACCTGAGAAAATATTTTCTCTCTATGTGACTCTCCTTAGGCACGCTCTACACTCTACAACATCGATCACTCTCCTCTGTGGCCCCATAATCTCCTTGATCAGAAAATTTGGGATACCACTGAGTTACAGGATGTTACAGTACAGGTTCTCTTATGTCCTGAGTCCTCGCTGACCTTGAAGGGTTAGGGCCAAAATGTTGGCTATCCTTGTAGCCCTTCTTTTTCTCTAAGTTTTTAACCCTCCAGAAGAGAAATTTAATGATATTGTTACCCTGTAACAGAGGCAGTTGAGCTCATCATCACTATCTGTCTAAATATCAAACGCCTTAGACATAGCATGGAACAGGTATTTTCCATCAATTGTTGATATGCTAAACTTTAAATCCCTACAGAATGTGAAAAATTAAAAATAACAGGAAAAATAGAAATAAATAATTACATATTTTTATGCAGAAATTTAGAAATCTAACATATACAACATTGTAACAGGATAGTCCTATGACTTTTTTTTCTTGTCTCATTTTCATTTATTACCTTTTCTTCTTCTTCTTCTTCTTCTTCTTCTTCTTCTTCTTCTTCTTCTTCCTTCTTCTTCTTCTTCTTCTTCCTTCTTCTTCTTCTTCTTCTTTTCCTCCTCCTTAAACATTTACCTGAGAAAGAGTGTAGAAGTAACTGATATGACATTAGAGGCAGTACGCTTTTAGAAGACCAGAATGACAGGCATTCCAAGCATGGTCCTAGTATTACACATTGCTATCCTCAGTGCAGTTGCTTAGCTCACAGGTATCAGCATATATAGTTAGTCAGGTTGAGAATCCTACCAATTAACTGCTAATTTCAAAATCCTGATGGAGATTCTCAGGATATTGCCTTAACCATCTTATGTATATAAATGTATGGTTTTGTCCCTGCCATGTTTCCTAGCTTTTCTCCTTGCCCTCTCTTTGTTGTTTAATCCTTAAGTTCTCACTTGCCATTTAATTATGTTATACCTTTCAATTTTTATTTCCTCTTTTGAGTTCTTAAACTAGGGAGACTATGATATTTACACATGTGGGTCTGGTTTATTTCACTTATGAGTATATCTTCAAGGGGCATCTACTTATATATGAAGGCTTCGAGTTTATCATTTTTTATAGCTGAGTAATACTCCATTGTATAAAAACACCACATCTTTTTCATCCACTCCTCAGGTGATGGGCATCTTGGTTGTTTCCAAGATTTAGCTATGACAAATGCTGCTATAAACATAGGTGCATATATATTGCTATGATATGACACTTTCAGTTCTTTTGGGAAAATTCCCAGTAGGAGGATAGCTGGCTTGAATGGGATTTCCAGTCCTAGTTTTTTAAAGGAGTCTCCACACTGATTTCCATAATGGTTGCACCAATCTACATTCCCACCAGCAGTGGAGAAGGGTTCCTTTTTCCCCACAGCCTGTCCAGTATTTGTTGTTGGTTGATTTCTTTATGATAGCCATTCTTTCTGGGGTGAGATGGTATTTCAGTGTTGTTTTACTTTGCATTTCACAGATGGCTAGCGATGTGGTCTGCTCCACATTTTATTGACCGTTTTCACTGCACAGGGCCTAGAAGATCTGAGATAGCCTCAGTTACATGCGGAAATCGCGAAGCTGGCTGTCATCTGGGGCACGGTGATTGTTTGCGACCTAGTCCTTTGACACTATTCTTTTTAGCCATTTGGTAGTCTGAGCCAGACTTCCTTACATGGATAGAAATGGTATTTGAAGAGATGAAGATAGAGATTGCTGAACCTCTTAGATTGTAACTAGCCCAAGGTCACATTCCCCGTGTTCTATTACTGGAGAACAGGTCACAAGGGGAGCTCATATTCAAAGAGAAGGGAATCAGGCTCTAGCCCTGATGAGAGGAATGGTTAGGGCTAGTCTTGGCACACGACCCTCTTGAGCATGGGAAGGGTGCTGAACACACACAGTAAGTTCACAATGAGAAGCGAAAGTACCCGAGACCTGGTCATGCCATTCCTTGTACTTCTTACCAAAATCTTATCAGCACCAAGAGCATTAGTCCAGGCAGGTTTTATCGCTGGTCCCTGACCTGGTCAGAATGCATGCTGTGCCCTGAGCCCTTTCTCCATACAAAGGATGACTTCAAGGACCTGTCACTGATCAGACCTCAGGATTTTGTCAAAGTCATTACCATCACTTTTAAGCTACTACCACAGCCCCCTCTTTCTTGTCCCACCCTGGTCCCTAGAACATCCAGAATGATCTTGTTAAAATGTAAAGTATTGCCATTTAACTATTGTAAGTGCATGAATTCAGCAAAGTAATCCAATATAGTCCAGTAGTCCACAATAGTAATGAGTCACCCATAGTACTGGCAATGTCAGAAGTTATTGACTTAGGCCTTTTACAGCTCAGCATACTAATATAGCTTTACTTTTTATACCTCGTGTTTATACTTTTCTGTTGTATGGTTAAAACCAAGATGAAGCAAGACCTATACAAAAGAAATGTAACTTTTGTATCTGACAAGTTCAGTCAAACTCCCTCAGGATCTACCCTGAAACTACCCATCTCTAACAAAACTAAACAAAAAAAAAGGGGATACAAATGAAGGGCCATTTTATATTTGTATATACAAAATAGTTAGGACAGATATACAGCTACTTTCTCGTAAGTCAGTGAGAAGAAAGATTTGCACTAATAGTGTTTGGACAGGATATCATGTCTACATCTTGTACCATGAGTAATTACTACAAAGACAACAGTATGCGATGTATTAATTATTGAAACTGTCCTACTAATCAGTTTTGAAACAGTCTCATGGCCATTTGTTTCTCAATAGAATAATAAAAAATAATAAATTAGCATCATTTTAAAATTTAAAAAAATCAAAATGTAAAGTAGATCACAGTCCCGTGGCGGCTTGCTGTGCTGCTGTCTTAGTCACTTTTCTCATTACGGAGGCGTGGCGCTGTACCTTCAAACACACAGCAGTGTCTGGCACGTAATGCACACTAAGTAGATGGAATCGTTGGAAGACCAAGTCATGCAACCCTGACTCCTTTCCCAATGAGGCAGTTGGAGAGGGATCGTAACTGGCTCTCATTCTGGAACTGCAGCCAGTGAAGATAGCCCAAGAATGGCAGGTCTCTGGTTTTGTTTTATCTGTGCTACATGAGCCATCTTTCTGCCCAGAGCCTTCTCAGTTATGTCCTATGGCAGTGAGGAAACAGAGAGAAATGAGCACAAAGATAAGAAACAGAACAAGCTAGATTATTGCATCCCTCTTACCTGCCTGGCAAATGTTACTCTTCACAGATCTGTAAATAATGAGGGGAGTGTGCTCTGTCTGCTGGTGGCCTGGCTTGTGTGGATTGAGCATTAGTCCTTACCCAGCATTGCTGAGGTGTTTATTCTTCCCCACAGTGGTATCCTGTGGCCATCCGGGCTCCCCACCTCATTCCCAGATGTCTGGAGACAGCTACACTGTGGGGGCAGTCGTGCGTTACAGCTGTACTGGCAAGAGGACTCTGGTGGGCAATGCCACCCGCATGTGTGGGCTGGATGGACACTGGACTGGCTCTCTCCCCCACTGCTCAGGTATGCAGCATGTCATTGGGCGGAGGGGAGAGGTTGGTGAAACCTGGGCTGGTGGGAAATGGACGAGCTCCCAAGGTGGAAGCACAACGAGTGAGTACATGGGAGGGCCCTCTGGGGTCTCATGCTTTTCCTCACAGGAAGAAAGCACAAAATGAGAAAAGATGTGATAGACTTCTCCCAGTTCACCCCCTTAGTCAGCTCTGGCTAAGTCCATACAGCCAAGAGACTATAAAATTAGGGAGGGCACCACTTTAGCAGGCCCCGCTAAGGCCAGGGTCCTATCCAGACTCTTGATTCACTGATTCCTGGGATGAACCTAAGCCTCTCTGTTCACAGCCCAGGTCAAACCCATACCTGTGTTCTTTTCTTCCATGTTTCAGACTCCTGGGCCCTAGCTGTTTTCCCTCTTTTTTCATCAGTGTGTCTCCACTTGTCCCATATCCTGGCTGCCTTGTTGGGTTCAGTCTTCTTGCCTATTTCCTGGAGACATCAGTTCCCGGACTTTTCCTATGAATAGATTCATTTTACTGCTAATTTTCATAAGAATACTGGCATGCTAGTTCAATACCAACTGCAAGTAAGAGCCAACTCTCCCATGTCCATATTCTCCAGACCACAAATTCATATATAATGTCATATAATAGAACAAAATATTCTCAAATGAATTGTGTCAACAATAAAAGAGGGCTGGGGAGATAGCTCAGTGGTCTAAGCAACTGCCTGGCAAGCTCAAGGTCCCGAGGTCTACCCCTAGGACCGCATGCAGTGCCTGCCCCAAAACTGTGCCAAGCTGGCCTAGAAACTGGGTTTGGTGACCCATTTCTGTAATCCCAGTGCTGGGGAGGCTGAGACAAGAGAATCACTATGAATCTGAGCTGCATAGTGAGTGAGATTCTGTACTAAATAAATAAGTACGTTTTAAAAATTAAAAAAATAGAAGAAAACACCAGACTAAAAAATATTACTCCTGGCTTAATATTCTTTGAGCTAAACCTGCCTGGCCTAGGAAGGTATTCCATTCAGAATTTCACCCCTAAGAAGATCACTACTTATGTAGTTTAAGTTGCCTCAAGGAGCCCACCCTGATGCTGAATTAGTCCCTACCCCTTCTCAGGCAAGATCCTTTCTAGACGCAGAGATCCCAACTTCCTTCTAGCAATGAAGACTTCTCCCCATAAGATGCACACCTATTTTTGCTATTTGAGATACCCAGATGAGACTGTCTATCAAGACTGAAGGCCCTGTTAGAAAATCAAGCTAGGTATTTATTAGGTCCCCCCATAAAGGAAAATATTCCAATGTCACTGCTTCAGAGGGGCATTTTCTTCCTAAGATAGACATATGCCCCTATATGACAACCAGGACTTTGGTCCCTTACCCCTGTAAATCTCCTTTATCATGTAATTGATGAACAAACGACTATATATGACCCATGAGGACTCCTTTAGCCTGGACAGAAGAAGCCTTGCTATCTGGACCCCATCATCTTCTTTTGAGTATGTATAAGTGACTTAGAGAAGACAGCACAGGAAGGGCAAGGTCATGGACACTGGTACCCACAGAGAAACTTCCAGAAGAAAGAGGAATTCCAAAGAGATCAAGCATGCATTCTTCTTGTCCTTTCTATGCTCGGCTTTGCATAAACCTCCCTCCTTGTAGACATTACTCTAGGACATCGGGCCAGGGATGTTCTTGAAGCCCATTTGATCTGCTTTAAGCATTTGTGTTCTGCATGGAAAAAGAAGAGCAAAATAGAGATAAAAGGAACTAGAAGAAAACTTCAAGCACCTCATGCCCACTTCCACTCATTAGAGAGCCCAGCTGTGCGGTCATTCTCTTAGCCTACAGCATGGAATTGAAGGTCTCTTTTGGCCCAGACTATAATTTTCCTTCTCTAGAGTTATGTTAGCTGAGGCTAGAAAAATACCTACTGGAAATATCATAGAGATAATTCTTGTTGAGAATACAAAACTAAACTAGAGAACCTTCAAATCCCTTTTAACTGTGGCCTGCTAAGTACTTTTCTGAAATATACAGAAAAAGAGTCTTCCTTAGCAGCATCAGAAGTCCATCAAGAGAGATTAGAAACAATCTAACACCTCAGTAGTTGGAAGAAGTAGGAAGTAAGAACAGACCTTAAGAGGACATGCACTCCATTAGGGGAACATGCATTCAACCACTTAATCCCTAATCCTGAATAGTCTTAAGATTAGTTAGCGTCATATCTCCCACCTCACCATCAAACATGACAGACACTTAGGGGATCAGAATCTTAAAAAGCTCATTCTATAGTTATTAAAGAGTGAATGAACTTAAATTCCTCAAATAATAACAGTGAGGGCTGAGAAGAATGGACGGTCAGGAAGTAATTCGAAATTTGCACCAATGGGCAAAGGTGATATACGGTAGTCCCTCACTATTTTGCAGTTCAACTTTCAGACTCATTGTTTTGCAGGTTTTAAAATTAATCCATTGATCTAAATTATTGCAGATTTTTTGCTATATTGTGGGATTTTTCTACTGTATGGTATATGTATGTTGTTAAAATTACATAGGTTTATGAGTTTAGAAAATGGTTATGAACATTAGAAGTGTTTTTAAAGGTGTGGGAAGGGTTTATAATAGTGTGGGATATATATATATATATTAAAATATATACTTATACACTAAATATATATATAGACTAAATATATATACTAAAAGAAACATAACATTACTTCGCTGATTTTCACTTATCATAGGAGTATCTGGAAAGTGACCTCCGTGATAAGTGACGGACCACTGTAGTGCCTCCCGTCCTGAAACTCACAGCTGTCACCTTGTGTAGCAGCGTCTTCCTACCAGTCCTATTGATATAGGGGAAAGAAGCTCCCAACCTGCTCGATGTCCAGTATGAATTTGTGCTTTCTAAAATTGAAGAATGAATTTTAGGAGCAAAGGAGGTTAATAGCAAAATATATTCACTGAAAAAAAAAAGAAAGTTTCTGTCTGAGAGAGGGACAGAAGTGGGCCCAAGTGGGTTGCCAGCGACCCTAGTTTTTAGGGATTTTTATGGAGCAGAGCCACAAGATGAAGTGAGTCCAAGGTGGGGAAATGGAAAATCGCAAAGTGGTCACGAGGTGGGACAAAAACATGGTCAACCAATAGGACTGTGGGTTTAATTGCTCAAGTAAAATTGATTAAATTGGGAGCAGGTAGGACAGCAACTCATGCAGCAAGCAGGCATGAAAGCAGAACAAGGTCTCTTCCTGTAGAAGGTTAGGTCGATGGCTCTTCCTGGCTTCCTCGTGGCAATGCCTATTTAAAATATCAATCTTTGATGTTTATCCTTGGGGAGTATCTGCATGCATTTGTTTTGTCTTGTGTTCTGGCCTTCAGTGGAAGTACCTGTCTCTCCCACAGTTGCAAGGTATCTCTTCTTCTGCACTGGCTGCTTTGAGGCCCCAGTCCTATATTATTTCCCATAATATTTCTGTCTAACTTATCTATGACAGTATGAATAACAGTCAAGGACTCCAGGTTCCTAAGCCTCATTCTGTACATTGCGGGACCCATGTACCTGAGTGTTCGAGGTATTGACCCCTGGGCCGCATAAGGCAGAGATTCCAGAAGTCTGACGACCACTTTGCGTTCATTCCCAGCTCTCTAATATCACCATTTTTGTTGATATACTCTTCAGTACAGACTTACCATCTGTTTATTTGCCCCTGTAGGCTCTCTTATAATGGGGACCTCCAGCCCTTGGTGACAGACCAGTAATGGTACATGAAGTGAGTACCACAGCAGGAGATGAGCAGTGGACCTGGGTAGGAAGGCCTTATCTGTGTTTGCAGCTGCTCGCCCTTCTTTGTCCACTACTCTGAGCTCTGCCTCCTGTCAGATCAACAGGGGCATGAGAGTCTCATAGAAACACAACCCCTGCTGTGAGCCTCACATGCCAGGGATCTAGATTGTGCACAACTTATGAAAACCTAATGATAAAAGAGTAGAAATAAAGTTGTACTAAAATTCTAGAGAAATAAAGCTTCATCCTTGCAACTACTTTGAATAATGTTAGGTCTCTGCAGTCAGCAAGGCATTATGGGAGTCAGAGCTACTCACCACCACGGCTGCCTTCAAGGGACCCACAACTCTCTGCTGTGTGAACTGCATCCTGAGAATTCAGTCACACGTGGTGGGCTCTTTCTTTAAGTATTTGAGTTGAAAGTTGAATGAGTCTCCCTTCCCTGGTGGGGAACAGTCTGAGGAGATGAGGTCATATCATGTTCTCAGTCTGAGATTAGACTAGGAAAGGAAGTAACTCCATGACTGAGAAGATAGAAGACACATAAAGTGTAAGTGGCAGAATATATGTGACTGAAACATCTTTCAGTCCAATCCACTAAATGTGGTCATTTAAATGTTATCATTTACTGTGCCCACATGTGGATTCAGGAGGAGATAGATTCCATGAAGTTTGGAAACCTTATCTTCTCACCCAGCTGCCACTTCTTATTTCATCATGACTTCTGCTTTTCTTAGGCCTTTCCTCAGGGCCTGATCTGATCTGACTGTGGCTCCTATCTGTTGCTATATATGAAGTATGCTGGCTTCCTCAGGCACTAGGTCCTATGGTTCTGTCTTCTGCACTCTTGCTGTCTCTGTCTCTCATCCTTATCACTCTGTGGAGTAAGGTTCTACAATATCAGAGGCCAAAGCAAAAAATAAGATGAGCAAGCCTAAGGCATTCAATCCAGAACCCATATGTATGCACATTTTGTCAGTAGGAAATCCTTGATTAAACAACCAGGATCAACTCTCAAATACTTACCATCTCTTCATGATAAAAACACTTAAAACCCTCTCATTCTGTTTTAAAATACACAATATATGTATTTTAATATCACACTGTACTCCATAAATATATACAGATCTTTTTGTCAATTAAAAATAAAGGGCTAGAGAGATAGCTTGGTGGTCTAAGGCCCTGCCTGGCAAGAACAAGTGCCCAAGTCCAATCCCAGGTACCACATGTCATGCCAGACCTGGAACCCTGGGCATGCTGTGCTGGCCACAGAAACTGGGCATAGCGGCTCATGTAATTCCAAAACTGGGGAGGCTGAGAGAGGAAGATCACTCTTTGAGCTGTGTGGCAAGACCCTGTACCAAATAAATGAAAAACAATTTTTTAATTTAAAAATACAATAAGACTTCTTTTAAAAAAATAATAGAAGACATATAAATACATGTCCAAGACAAGGTGAAGCCTCACTGTTGAGAAGATAAAACCACGCTAAAAACTTGATCCTTTATCCTGTCAGTGCTGGGAAGCTGGCAGAGTTGTTTCTCCATAAAGGAAGCAGGATCAGATGAGCAGTGGGTGTTCACTGTACAGACTGAAGGATGAGAAAGGGAGAGCGCAGGAGGAAGAGCACTTGTGGGGGACTTGTGGCCGTTCAGGCAAAAGAACGTTGCATGTCTAAGCCAAGACGGCAGACTGAGAACAGCTCTGGAGCCGTGAGATCTGCAGTCATTGGGTGGGGAGGAGGTAAAGGGAACAAAAGGACATGCGGCCTGACTGGACCCCTGGGATTTCAGATTTGCACTCCCATCTCTTCCTTGGGCTCCTTTGCTCCCTTGGAAACAACCCAAATGCCCATCTACCAGGGAATCGATAAAAAAGAGGGGCTATTTTTCTATAACGGAGTATTTCTCATCTATAAAGAAAGACTGGCTCAAGGCTTTTATAGATAAGTGGATGCAACTAGAGACCATACTCACGAGTGAAATAAACCACTCACATGTGTGAACATCGAATTTGTCTCCCTAGTGTAAGAAACTGAAAGAGTAAATAAGAACCAAAAAGTACAGTAGAACTGGACTATATTGGATTACTTTGCTGAATTCATGCACCTACAGTATATGAATAACACTGGAATACTCACCTCTGAGAAAAGTAGACAGAGAGGGGGATACAAATGAAGATCCGTTTTGTAGTGACATATATATATATATATATATATATATATATATATATATATATATATATGTCACTACTATAGTTTATCCTAGCCCATTGAAAGGACCAGTTAGTGCTTATATTGTGTGATCAATTTTGCACGGCTGTGCCTGAGAATCTGAGCAACTACTTTAAAGATAGCAATATGCAATATAGGCCAGGGAGATAGCTCAGTGGTCTAAATGCCTGCCTGGAAAGCGCCAGGATCCAGGTTCATTCCCCAGCACTGCACGCTATGCCAGCCCGGGAACCTGGGTGTGCCATGCCAGCCACAGAAACTGGTGCATGGGGGTGCATGCCTATAATCTCAGCTCTGGGGAGGCTAAGACAGGAGTGTTACTATGAGTCAGAGCTGTGTGGTGAGACCATGTGCCAAAAATAAATAAAAGATTTTAAAAAGAAAACTAATCTTAAAAATATTCAATATAATAACCATTGTTAATTTCCTATCGTCATGTTTTGAAATTCTACATCATTTTTATTGGGATTTTTCTTTTACCCTCTTAAAAATAAAAAATTAAAACCACAGGGTTTGTTTGTTTCTGTCCACAGGAACCAGCTCAGGGGTGTGCGGTGACCCAGGGATCCCGGCCCATGGTATCCGTCTCGGGGACAGCTTTGTTCCGGGCAGCCTGATGCGCTTTAGCTGCGAAGCTGGCTACGTGCTTCGGGGGTCACCGGAACGAACCTGCCAAGCCAACGGTTCATGGAGCGGCGCGCAGCCTGAGTGTGGAGGTAATGTATGTGACAATTCTGCTTCTCCCCTTTGCCCAGCCCAGCACTGTCCCCACCCCCACCCCCACCCCTTGCTCCCAAGCACCTACCTGGCAGAGGAAACCCGTGACCTGCTCAAATCTGTGGCCTGCGGGGGGGGGGGGGGGAGACACGCAGGCATCAACAGGGAGAGCATATTAACTTTCATTAGTAATCCAGGATGAAGTTTATTCCCCACCCTCATCTAAAAAAGGGAATACGCCCAGAAAATGTTACATTTAGCCCATGAATTCATTCATTTCCCCATACAGCTTTTATTCAACAGGTGGGTGCTCAGCTGGGCAAATAGCTCAGCAGATTAAAGTGCCTGCAAGCAGGTGCAGGGTCCGGGGATTCAGTCCCCAGCGTGCTTTGTTGGCCCCGCCCCCAGGGTACACCTAGATGGCGATTGAGACTGGGTATGGTGGCGCGGGCCTATAATCCCAGCTCTTGGAAGGCTGTAAACAGGCGGATCACTATGAGTCTGATCTAGTAGTGAGACCCTAAACACCCTGTAGCCCTTCCTTAAAATACAAAAAAAAGAAAAGAAATCGGGTGCCAAGTGCTGTAGTGTGTCCTAGGGACATAATGGTGATCAAGACAGATTCATTACTATGGTCTGAATGCTTATCTCTCTCCAGAATTCATACAGTGAAACATAATCATCAAAGTAAGAGCACTGAGTGATATTAGGTCATAAAACTAGGGCTCTTATGAGAGACAAGTAAAAAGAGACCCCAAGGCTGGGGAGATAGCTCAGTGCTGTAAGCGCCTGCCTGGCAAGTGTAAAGACTTGAGTTCATTCCCTGGTGCCACGAACCCCGAGGGTGCCATGCCGGCCACCACAACCTCACGTAGTGGCACACACCTGTGATCCTGGTACTGCAGAGGCTGAGACTGGAGGATGACTGTGAGTTCTAGCTGCATAGTGAGATCCCGTACCAAATAAATAAAAGATTTGTAATTGTTTCAATTAAATAAAAAAGAAACCCCCAGAGAAGAACTCTCTTCTGCTTCTGCCAATGGGAGAACACAGCAAGAAGGCACGGTCTACAAAGCAGCTACGAGGCTCTTGCCAGGCACTGAATCTGTCAATCCCTTCATCTCAAACTCCTTGGACTCTAGAACTATAAGAGTAAATATCTGCTACTCAGAAGCCACCCAGGCTATAATACTGTACTGTGACAACCTCGACAAAATAACACATACGCCTTCTTCCATTAGAGATTACACTCTGAGGAAAGAAGTTACGTTAAATAAACATTCAAATTGACAAAGTACCTCAAATACAACGTGGCAAAACCCCTTTAAAAGTAATCTAGGTCCTCAATGGTGACTTGTGAAGCATCGCCAATGGAAGAAGTTAAGTTTTTCATATACTCCTCACAGCTGGGAGTAAGGTTGCAGAAGAGGTGGAAGAGGGAGGGGATGATAAGTAATAATCATCTAGCCCAGCAATGGGAATGAAATGGAGGAGGTCCTTATTGGACAGCTTTGAGGGTTGAGTTAAGGTGGGGATAAGTAATTCAAAGCAAGAGCTGTCATCTCAGGGCCGTGCTTGTTCAGTTGTGTTTTACTACACAGACGCAGGGCTAGCCAGTGCCTTGGGTTTAGGTCTGGGGTTTTTTTTTTGTTTGTTTGTTTTGGTTTTTTTTTTTTTGTCTTTTTGAGACAGGGTCTCACTATGCAGTTCAGGCTGGCCTTAAGCTCACTTTGTAGCTCAGGCTGGTCTCGAACTCACAACAATCCTCCTGCCTCAGCCTCCTGAGTGCTGGGATTATAGGCCTGCACCACCACGCCCAGCTCTAGGTCTGGGGTTTGACCAGGAACCTGGATATGTGCAGAAAGTAGCAAGGGAAATGAGGAGGCCAACACAGCAGCCATGATGGGTCTTGGCTCCCTACTCTGGGCCAAGTAGGAGAGTAGCAGATAGTAAAAAAGTGATAGGATCCGTGGATCGGAGGCCCCAGTCACACCAAAGAATCACCAGAGAACTCTTCCCAGGGGGAGTGAGCAGAAAGGACAAGAGGCAGCTGTCCTGAAAGCAGGCTACTGAAAACTGAGCTTGGGTGGTGGTCATGCCCAGCAAGGGGAGATGTCCTGGTCTGAGAACACCAGCCCAGTAAATGAGATAGATGGAATCAGCGAGCATCCCCCACTTTTCGGCCCAAAGTCCTGCTTTTCTGGAGGTGTTTTATTTAAAAATTTGGTGCAGTTTGTAAACATGTCAAGAGAAGTTTGGGGGCATGGGAAAGCATAACATAAAAGGAGGAGTTGGTGTATTCATAAACATCCCCGGGGCCTGCATCTTCTCGGGTGACATTCAGCTCCTGGGATGAAGTCAGTTGCCAAGTCAGAGTTTGTTTTGAAGGAGGGAGACAGCACTCAGGAGGCTGAAGTAGGTGGATCATTGAGAGCTGAAGACCAGCCTGGGCTCCAAAGTGAGCTTAAGGCCAGCCTGAACTGCATAGTAAGACCCTGTTTCGAAAAGGCAAAAAAAAAAAAGGAAGGAGGGGCAAAGACGTGGACAGCACTTACACTTCCTCTTGACGTTATCTTGCTCAGCCTTGAGGGCCCACTCACAGCCATACCTCAGCCCCAACCAGTTGCTGTCCTCTCAGTCCTTTTTCTCCTTCAGACTTAACACTTACTGTGCCATATTTTAACCTATTGTGTTTCGTAGTTGATGTCTTATGAATAGAGGATCCTCACAGATGGGAAACATAACCCGCTCGTTGTTGTATTCTGGACACCCACACAGCACAAATATTTATTGAATGAAGAATGGTGGGATCTGTTGTGCCAGTTATATCAGAAGTGTTTCTAAATTTCACTTTGGGCTCACGTAAATGTTGTATGTGCTTGCAAAATTAAATGAATATTAGAGACATGTACTCTTTAAATATCAAAAACCTAATGGAAGCAAGTGAACCTAACTAACCATGTATCAACTTAGTAATTTAATAACCCAGAGGATTATGTCAATTGCCTTCAGAAAAATGGAATTTGATGGTAGCATTTATCCTAAGGACAAAGGGAATTGCAAGGAATTTTTAAACTGTTTTAGGGATCATACTGTAACAATATTAGCATTACTATTCTGAAACTGTGACAAATGAAATATCACCATACATATGGATAAAATAAATACAAACTGTTTACTTTCAGAGCCAAGATTTTTAGTAAAAGGCGAAAGATTTATATGATCTGAAGAGAAACCAGAGTACGTACAAAGAGCTATAATATAAAAATAAAGAAGTTAAAGGAAAAGCTTTAAAGGTGCATTTGGATTGGCAACAGCCATTTAAATTTGTAATATATTTTTAATTTTAAAAGTTATTTTTTCTGAGTTCAGTCCCCGGTACCACTTCTCTAGCCTTAGACACTCTAAAAAGTGAAGGGTCAATGACTACTCAATATCAGTGAGTAAGTATGCTTAGCACTCAGCTTATGATCTGATAATCCATTTATTAGAGCCTAGACCCTGCAGAATCACCAAGCCAGGCACTCTTGATACAAGACTTATTGGACATAGGAGCTAACGGGCAGGCTGCCTAGTGGACCAAGACAACCCCGAACAAAAGGAGAAGCGGGATTTTAAAGGGTTTTTAGGAGGGGGTGTTTGTAGGCTGGAACAGCCAAGGGAGAGCCAATCCTGGCAGGGCCATCCGCTCTGTGGGGGACTTTTGATGTTGCAGGAAGGGAAGGTCCTGTGTTTTTCCCCTGGCTTGGGTCCAAGATACAAAGTTGGGTGGAGTTGTTTTGCAATTTGGCTCTGGCTGGGGGCCAAAAGGAAGTGAGCCCTGGGGTGAAGGCGAGGTCCTGACTGATCACCATTCTCTGTTAGAAGGAGCCAGGCTTTTTGGAGGAAAGGCTGACCTCAGAGCTGGGGCAAGAAATATGCTAGATACATGTGGCATGTATTATCACTCAGGCAAGGAATCTAGTACATCACTGGGGTCATGTGAAGGAACTCAGGATCCCGGTCAAAGTGGCCAAAGATGGGCTAATGAAAGCCTTGGTACAGAGAACAACAATGGATGGCAACATATTAAATAAGTTTAAGCCACTGAGTTCAAAATAATTCTTAAATATACTCTTTGGCCACTGGTAGAACTTGCTAGGGAACAAATACATTTTATGCCTTTAAAAAAAAATAAGAAAGAAAAAGTAATGCCCAGCCTTCCTATATGAGCTGTATTTCAGATAAACAAATATTTGATGATGGGAAATTTCTTTAATAAAGAACTCTTAATTTATGCAGGAAGAATGGGCTGGGGAGACAGCTCGGTAGAATAAGCACTTGCCTGGCAAGTGCAAGGGCCTGAGTTCAAGCCCACCAAAAAAATGCAGGAAGAATGATAAAATAGCACCATTTTTCTGACTTCTAATGAAGTCATGAACCTATTCAACCTTTATCTCCTGCTGCCACAACTCTTAAATAAAAACGAATGGAAACTTTTATAATGCCAGATTAGCAGAGTGCACCTGGGCCACTGGTCAGCCTCAGCCTCATGAACAAGCCCACAGACAGACATTCCGTGCCTCCCAATCCAATGAAATGGGGGAGACCACATAAAGAGACCCCTTGCCAAGACGCCTTTGATGCTGGTAGCAAAATCCAGAAAGTGGGAAGTGTCGCTGGACAAAAACCCTAGTGTCTACAACAAATCATAGCAGAGGAACAGTAATCTCAGGTCCAGATGCACAGAGAAGGGCCAAGCAAATGCCAGGTGTGAACCACATTTGGGTCCTGACTCAAACAAATCAGCGCGAAAAAAATTAATCAAAATATATTATACACATGCATATCATGTCACGATAAAACCCAATATTTTGTAAAATTAATATAAATGCCACCATGAAGCTCAATATTTTGTAAAGTTAACATTGAGGAAAAGAAGAGAGAACATTAAGAGAAATTCATGACTGATTAAATATTTGATAATATCAAAGAATTGTTTCAAATTTTAGATGTAATAAAAATATTCTTTTTTTCTTTAAAACTACAGAAGGTGGGGCTGTGAAGATGGCTCAGTAGAATATGCACTTGCTTGGCAAGCGAAAGGGCCTGAATTCAATCCCCAGTTCCACAAAACAGAAAATACAGAAGGTTTTATTTTATTTTATTTTTTAATTTATTTATTTATTAGTGTCTCGCTACACATCACGGATTCTTTTTTTGCGGGGAGGCAGTCAGCTCAGCCCGCCCTGGGGGGAGGGGCTGGCATGGCATGTGGTGCTGGGGATCGAACTTCGGTCCCTGAGAGGCGCTTTAGACCACTGAGCTATCTTGCCAGCCCATACAGAAGGTTTTAGAAAGTACAGAAAATAATCCGAGGCCAGGGAGATGGCTCAGTGAAACAAGCACTTCCCTGGCAAGCACAAGGGCCTGAGTTCAATCCTCAGGTCTACCAAGAAA
>PVKA01024454.1:0-34215 GCA_004027165.1 Ctenomys sociabilis | reverse complement strand
ATTTGGCTGAAAAAGGCTCTTCAATTCCAAGAGAGTGTTGTATTATCTGGTGTGTATCATCAAATGTTTAACACTGTATTTGTTAGGCTTCTGTGTACTAAGTGAACTGTTACTCAAAATAAATTGTCAACATTCTCAAGAGATGTAAAGAAAAAAAAAAAGGTTTGAGATAAGAAGGTAACTTATTTAGTCATCAGACTATAAATACCAGAGTCTGAGATGGATGAAGTGGCTTAACTTCAAGGCCCAAGACATTGTGGACAAGACTCCCGTGTCCCAGCATAGGACTATTTTGCAGCTTTTATGGAATTAAAACATAGGACAAGTGGTTAACAGAAGCTGGAGTGCAAGGCCAGGCATGATGGTATGTGCCTATATTCCAGAACATGGAAAGTTGAGGCAGGAGGAGGCTATGAGTTTGAGACTAGCCAGGATTGAATACTGAGTTCAAGGCCAGCCTGGACTACATAGAAAGATCCTGACTCAAAGAACATGCAGGGCCTTAGATGCATGATGTTCACATTCTTCTGTGGTTAAGTACGGATCTTCTGTTTTCATTAAAATGGAAATATTCTAGTTTTCTCATTGCCTTGCTCAACACAACACCTTCTCACAGGTGATATGATTTTCCTTTTCTGCATAGTGGCTGGACTGATGTATCTTTAGCTCTACCAATATATAATAGAACTGTGTGATAAATAGGTTTACATTCATTTCTAGTGTGCAATAGATAGGTTTACTTTTACACAGCTCAACACAGACCAAGAAAATAAGTTTTCAGTACTAATTGTGTTTGGACAGGATATTATGTCTGCATCTTGTACTATGAATAACCACTACAAAGACAAGAATATGCAATGTATTAATTATTGAAACTGTCCTATTAATCAATTTTGAAACTGTGTCATGGCTATTTGTTTCTCAATAAAATTAAAAAATAAATTTTCAGGTATCACAGCGAAAAACAAACAAGAAAACCAAAACAATCAACTGTACCAATATTCAAAAAGTTGTGTTTTTAGCTAAATATAAAATAGCTATAAATTGAAAAAAAGCTTATTATCCTTTTGACTTCCCAGAAAAAGGACTAAATTGGATCACTCATGAATATATATGAAAATACCATCTTATTAAAAGTAGTAAGCACATAAAGCCTTTTTAGTCTAAGGAAAATATTTAGGTTAGGTAACTGTCCAAAACCTTCCAGCCCAACTCAACACAGGGTGCAGCCATCTTCCTCAGTGGGAGGAGACATGAGGAAGCCTGGTAAATCAATGACAGCAAGATGTGAGCATGACATTGGCCAGTCTCACCAAGGAAACAGATGTATATAACATGCTTCTTGTACAAAAGCTACCAGTTTTTCCAAGAAGACAGAAATGTACAAACTGAACAACAACAAAAGGAACTCTTTTTTTTTTTTTTTTTTTTTTGGCAGAACTGGGGATTGAACTCAGGCCCTTGTACTTGCCAGGAAAAGGAATACTCTTGTCAAGTGAAAAAGACTCATTTTTGAAGCAAAAAGCAAAGCACCAAAGGCCTACTTTCATGTTTTAATCATGACTATTAGTGAGATCTCTGACAGCAACAAAAGAAATCTTTTTTACAGGAGATGTCCAACAATACTGAGGGAAGGTAAAGAGGAACAGGAAGATCATTTTACAATCATATCTGCTCGTGTCTTCAACAACCTTTACTTAAAATGCAGATTAGGGAAATCAGTGCATAGGATGACAATTTGGAGAGGAGAAGCAAGCAAGAACAGGTCAGAATTTTCTATTGTTAGAATAACCAGATCACAGGAAATAGCTGCCCTCATACAGAAAAAATCCCACAGTTGGGGTGGAGACCTTGGCTACCTTGGGCGGTGCTTCATCAGATCCTCCAGAATCCCAGGACACTGTGGCCTGTCTTCTTGACTCCATCCTCATCCGTTCTTCTTGCTGCGCCTTCTCTTCCTCCAGGATTGTGCTAGAGAGATAACACATTGTGTTAATGAGAGCTGATGGCCAGAGCAGCACACATGAGAGCCCACTCAAGTCATCCAAGCAGTACCAGCTGGTTTCCAGGAGAAGATGCCCGAAAGATAAGATTTTATCTTATACAGGGGAAGGAGGATTATGCTTCTAAATCTTTACACATGACTCTACAACAGCTTTGGTCCCAGCAGACAAGTCATTTTAAAGTGCGATTACTGGTAAGAAAAATACAGTTGGGAAGAAAAAGAGAGGCTGCTGAAAATGAAGGACAGGCAGAGATGAAACATTTGTATGCTACAGTTTATTTTAAGCAGAGCAGAATGACGCTGAGAAATCTCTAACAGCCCTTCATCAAGCGTCTACATGTCTGAGGCAGACTGCAGTAACCCAGGCTCTCACAACTGTGAATTCCCCAGCACATTTTGTGACCAACTAGCAACTTGGCATATAATTTTTCTAACTTGCTCAGCTCAACCTTCCAACCTAACTTTCAGCTTAACCAGTATTTTACCCATCAGGAAAACAAGGAAGAATGCCACAATATTAAAAGTGGTTTTGAAAATACTGTTTGTTCCAAGTGGGAAACACCATACTTACCACTGCCGGGCTGCTCAGAAGCTATGGAAAGTCCCACACATTGCTGTGGCCGCCACCAATGCCTCTGCAGCAACTGCAGGGCAGCTTCTTACTCTTGGCTGCTTGCCATCATACATACTCCCTCGAGTGCAGCCAGACAAAACACAACTATGTCCTATTCCTCATAGATTCCCTAAGGCTCAGTGGGCAACAAATCTTTGAAATCTTCATCCTAAGTGCAGCAATCAGCTCTTGATTACATGCCTGAGTTCTAATAATGAAACTCATTCAAGTTCCTGGCCCCCTGGCAGACAGAATGCAGTAAATAACCACCCAGAATTACTCAGGAAAGAGTGACATCAGCCACATAGACTCTTTCTAATCTGGGAATCTGCTTGACTGTTTAAAAAGACATTCCTGCTGGGCTGGAGGCTAAAACCTGATAGCTCTTACAGTCACCTTCCAAAGCAGGAAAAGACAAATTCATTTCACAACTGCTCTGAGTCAGCAAACCATCAGATGGTTTGCTGCAGATGTGAAGGGCATTTTTTTCCCCAAAGGAAAGGAATGCTCTCAAAGAAATAACTATGTTATCACTTTAAAGAAAAGCTTTTGGTCTTAAGAGCTCAACCCTTCCTCAAACACTGGTTTCCCTTTCACTCTAGATAGATGACTGTGGCTGAGCAAAGAAATGTCAAGCAACTATGACAATATGTAAGAATTTCTTGGTGCAGCCTCACAAGACAGAGAGGACACACATGCTCAGCACCATGACTGCTGGGTGCCTGGCCTGTGTATCAGGCACAGTGAACCTGGTGAGATAAACCTGTACCGACAGAGGCCAGGGGACATCTGGGGAAGGAGCGCAGGGCATTGAGATGCCTGCCCAACCGCACTCTCCAATCAGAAAAGCACTCACCCTGAGCTGGGTGAGGATTAAAGGAGCATTCGCCATTTTGATAACTACCTATAAACTATTTCTAAGGGCACATGTGCTCTGGGATGCTCACTCAGCAAGCACTTGACAACTTTCTGTTCAGTACGGTATGCAGTTTTTAAGGTGCTCTGATTAAGGGGAAAAGAAGTAAACAAACAAACATACACCCTGAAACAGTACAACTGTCAGCATGGAGGAGGGAGAAAAGGGCTCTGGGGACTGGCTCTGCTGTCCTAAGCACTGGGGTATGCTAAGGAAGACTTCCAATTGGTTATAACAAGAAAACAATTGGAGGGCATAAGTAGCACATGACTGAAGCACATTGATTTATTTTCACGGAAGTAACACACTTAAATATTTGCTGAATGAAAAAGTACTGTGGAATGGGGGTAAAACACATGCATTACTATGACCCATTAGATGTGTGATTTAGCTGAGAAGAATTAGAGCTCATAAGTGATGAATGAAGAGAAAAAGCAACATAGTGAAGAAGGTTAGGGTCTGAGTCAGAACAAGGTCAGGTTCAAGTTCTGCCATAGGCAGGCTATGCCAGAGAAGTCGATTTCTCCATGTTTTATCCACAAACGAGTTATCTCCTTATCCAACTATATCAAAGGCTGAATGCTTCTCTAACTATCTATAGTGAATGGTTGACTGCCTTCTATCTACTGACCTTGAAAGATCGCTAAAAAGATTAATGTGAAATTTATACAATGTATAATGAGCTCTGAAAACCAGTAGACTCTTAAAAATGGAAAGAAAAAAATTCCTTATCAAACAATATTTTGCATAGCTGATAGCTACCATTTCTATGACTGCATTCAAACAAATTAAAATTTAATTAGAATTTGAGGTACAAAGGAGAAAGCATTTCTTGTTGCAAATCCATCTAATTTCCTACTGACATGTTTGTGAAACAACTTATAACTGCCTATTAGAACAGTCACAGACATACAATGCCTCTGAACTTGACAAAAACAAACACACAATTGCTATTAGAAACAGCTGCACTGGTCTTGTTGCTTCTTTAGGAGAAATCTGGAAGGGGCACGTTAAGTTCCTAAATCATAGAACCCAGGTGGACCAGACCTCCAAGGCTATTATGAGAGGGCAGAGACAGCTGTTCTTTAGAGCTGCCATGAGTATCATGGTTTCAAAGAATGAAACACGAGAGTTCTTTCTTCATTTGTTGTGCTGTTCTGCATCTACGAAGTTACTGGACGCACCAAGATCTCTACTGCCTCCTGTGTAAGCTCCTTTGCTTGGAAAACCTTTCTTTGTCCTACCCAGCCAAGCACTACTTACATTTGAATGTCTAATAGTATTTCCTCCATAAAGCTCTGCTTTGAAGCTGCCAATTCTCTTCAGGCTAAGTTACATTACTCTCTTCTTCAATCCCAAAGAACTAGTGCTTACTATATAGTGTAATTTCTGTCAAAAAGCACTATGAGTTCCATTTGCCCGACTTCTGTACTTCAAGGACCATTTTCACATGATTCATCACACACATTAGTAAATGACAAAAGAAAGGGTGAATAAAGCTCTAGGGTACAGAGGGTTCACTGACCAGTAGGGAAGAACACACCCACAAGCAATCTGCATTCATGACTGGGCACTCACACTATTTTCTTTGAAATGGTCGCTGGGACTGGAGTACACTCTGAGATCACAGTGAAGTCTTCTTGACCCCAGAGAGGTCTTTATTCCCAATTAAGAGGTCTTTAGTGCTCTGCTCTAAAGCAAACAGACTCTAAATCTCAATGTTTTATGAGTTAAACTGAAAAGTTTATAAAAATCAAGGGAAAAAATACTTTAAAAGTCCTTTCTTCTCATTCTTCAGATAATAAAAATACTGTCTGTATAAGCACTATGAGACACTAAGCGGTCATCACTTTTAGGCATTGGAAACTCAGTGGTAAATAGGTTCCATTAGGACATTTTATATTCCATGAGTTGTTTTGTGAAATGAATCACCCTGATCATAAGGCTACTGTTCTCCCAAAGCCAACAAAAAAGTCCTGTGAAGTCTTTTGCCACAAGAGAAACTTTTTAAGTTTCACCTGCCTAGACTCTTCTACCTACGGTCACCTTCCCCTTTTCTTGAATTTTTGAGTCTTCCTTCTAGCCTTAATCACATAATGCCATGCTGTAGCATTTGGACTGCCAGTTTTTTTTTTTTTTTTTTAAATGTACTTAGCACAGGGTCTACAGGATCATACTTGTCTAATCCTGTTTTCAGCCTCCCAAGTGCTGGGATTACAGGCTTGCCCAGTCTCAGTTGTTATCTCAGTGTGCCCTGGGGGCAGGGCTCACACAGCACACAGGGGATTGAACTCTGGTCCCTGTGCCTGCCTAAGCAAGGACTTTAATCTGCTGAGCTATCTGTCCAGCCCATAGATTGCGTGTTTTGTGTGATTGTGAGATTTGTCACTAAATAGCATCTATGTAGTAGACACCTTAGTACTTTTTTAATTGAACTTGCCAGTATTGTGTCGCAAAGAAAGGACAACTGGGAAGTGAGTTTCTGCAATCTTAATACTTCATTCTCATACCAAAAAAAGCATGTCAAAATGTTGCTGAGAAACCAAAATTTGTTGTTCAGAGTAGCCAAAAATATAAATAACTCATAATATGGTATGTTTTAACAATGGAAAGCTAGTCCATAGATGGAGTAAGAGGGCACAAGGAGACATGGCTGAGTTGTTCTCCCTGAGCTGCTTAAGAACCACGGCAACAAACTAGAATGTGTAGTGTCAGAGGTCACAATGAAGCATACTTTCCCAAACTCCCAGTATTTTTAGTAGCAGTACATTCCATTTGAAAGTGTTTAGATGTCTCATGTGAATTGGCAATGAGCCTGCATGTTTTTTTCTAGAATGGTGGTTTCCAAATCTCAAATTTGTAAATGGATGTAACAGTAAAATCTGAGATATGTCATTTAACAATCAAGAGCACACATGATAATTTATGTCTGCTTATCTATTCTAGGAAGAATCCTGAAGAGAATGGAGAACTTCATTTAATGTTTTCTTTATTTCTCTCAGTTTAAAAGAAAAAGCCATCAAAGTAGCCAATTCACAATGGACATACAAACTAGTGAAAAGTGCTGATCTTCTTTTGTTCTGCAACATTCACTATGAAACTTGGTTTCGTAACTCCATCAACTAGCATGGAGAAGTCTAAGTTTCCCTCCCAAAGTAACAAAGGTGATTTCACTTATAAGGCATTTTGATGGAGAGCAAGGTATTCCTTGTCTTCAATACTGAGCTAAGAAATAAAAACCTCAATCAAAGACAAGCTTTAGAACAGAAAACACTGCCAGAGGTTGAATAGCTGATGTTCAAGTCATTGGTGCTATTCCAGAGGAAAGGGCAGCAGAGGGAGGATTCATCTGTTGAGCTGTGCAGCCACAGGGTTCTTGCCTGCCAATCTATCCCTCATTCACAAGTAAAACCATTTTCCCTTTCTACTTGTTAAAGGGGAAAAATGAAGTATAAGGGAAAAACTGGAAAAAAAAAAAAACCACTTTAAAGTAAATGTTGGTTGGCTCTGTACTTTTACATGCCTGGTAGCCAATAAGAAATACAGGTGTTTATATCATTTCCAGAGCATTGATAAGAATATGATATGAACTCTTCTCTTTGGCATTATAAAAACATTTAAAAATATGTAACACACTCTTTGGTTTATTTAATATTGGGAGGTAAACTCTCTTAAAAGGACTATAATGTGATCATTTAAAGGGATGAGATCATATAATTTTCTTTGCATGTGTAATAAGTCTGGGTTTGTAGTGACTCAGGCTAACCTGGAAAATACCCAGAGAAAGAACAGCTATGAATCTGAGGGAAAAGAGGAAACAGGCTCATTTTGGCAAGTTCATGGGAATATTAGCTTTGAAACAAAATCTATTACTCAATATTGCCTCACTGCAAAGGAATAGAACTGACCTTATTAACAAACACCAGGTGTCTGCAGAAAACAGGTCTGCAGGCTTAAGAAGGGCTGGGAAAGGTACATAGGGGGTGAGCTGAACTGGAGGCTAACTAGCAGTCAGCATGGTACAGATGTACCCTCTGCTTACCTTACGAAAAGGTGCAGTACACTAGACACTAACCTCCAGCAACACATGAGAATCACATTTCTGTCTTTATTTATGGTATATCTTGGCCAGCAGGAAATAAGTGCTGCTGTTTGGATACCATTTCAAACTTATTATTTTTTTTAAAGTAATTTCTATTAAAATCTTACTTTTTTTTCTGTATTTAGGACAGGGTCTACAGGATCTCAGTACATAGATTAGACATGTAGTGATCCTCCTGTTTTCAGACTCCCAAGTGCTGGTATTACAGGTGTGCGTCACCATGCCTAGTCTCAATTGCCATCTCTGTGTGCCCTGCAGGTGGGGTCAGGACAGCAAACCGGGGATCGAGCCCCAGCCGCTATGCTCCACCTAAGCAGGTGCTTTAGTCCCCTGCACTATCAGGCTGGCCCTTTAAAATCTTACTTTAAATGGTGAATTTTTTCTATTTCCTGCATGAGTGATAGTTATTCTTAGACTAACACTCTTGCTGACTAACTATAAACACTGAATGTAAGAAATGACTGCATGACAGCTTAGAAGAATCAACAGCAACTAGATCTGGGAGGGACTTGACACCAGGAGGAAGTCTGGCAATGAATAGCATCTGTTTTTTAGTGGCCATTAGCTAGAAAACATACCTCATTCTTACTTTTTTTTTTGGTACCAGGGATCAAACTCAGGACCTTGTGCTTGCAAAGCTGGCAATTATGCCATCTCCTGGGCCCAGTCTTGCTAACTTAAAGACTTAGTTTGGAGCAACCACAACTGGTGGAAAATGAAGAGGAAATTCTAAAAAGAAGAAAGCCAGAAAGGGAACGTCTCAGTTTTTGAGTGTAATTGTGTTCAAATACCTGGGTGACCCTGGAACCACAATGCCAAACAGCCCAGCTAAGGCTGAAGGACTTTATATAGTTCTGATCTCCTGCCCACAACAGGGAGAATTTCCAATGTAGGATTAGCAAAGTTAACTGCTTGCTCAAACCACAACCATCTAAATGGTTTATGTAACCTGTGAGTCACAATATTTCTGACATAACCTAAACTTAGTTGATATATAAATGAAAATGTAACCGCTCTCCAAAAAAACTTAAAGGAGACTGAATAAAACAGGATTGAATCTAACTTACTGTTAGATTCAGTAAGCAAGATTTAAAGAAAACACTAGAGTCAAGTAAATAAAATAAAATTTAAGATTAGAGTGGTGGCATATACCTATAACCTCAAAATTCTGTGAGGCTGAGGTAGGAGGATTACAAATTTGAGCCAGCCTGGGTGACGTAGAGAAACACTGTTGCAATATTTTAATTAAAGGAAGAAAGGAACTAAGGTAGGCCAGCCAGACTGATGGACTGGTAATGCTGCTTATTCATTCAATCGCCAGTACTGAAAAAGAAATTATTACAATGAATAGGAAATGTCAACAGAGAAATAGAATATAAAAGAACCAAATATCAATTCTATAACTGAAAAAAAAGTGAGATAAAAATCTCTAAAGGGTAAGATGAGTGGAAGGGTAAAGATAGAAGAGTTAGGGAATTTGTTGATCAATCAACAAAAATTACCCCATCTGAAAGAGAAAAAAAGATTAGTGGAGGAAGACAGAGAAGACAATAACAGCAACAGAGCTGCTAGCATTAGACTTGGAAGGATTCTCCTGAAAGGTTTAAATATACATGCAACTGAAATCTCTTAAAGGAACAGAGATGGAACTGAAACAGAAAACATTATCTGAAGAAATAATGGAAGGCCTGGGATCATGCTCTACACCTGTAACCCCAGCTACTAAGAAGCTAAAGCAGGAGACTTGAAAGTTCAAGCCCAGGCAACACAGTTTGATCCTGTATTTTTTTTTTTTTTAAGAAAAAAAGGTAAGTTTCCCCAAATTTGTGAAAAGATATTGTATAGATTCAAGAGGCTGAGGAAACTCCAAGCATGATTTATACAGGGGAAACTACATCCAACACAACCTAAATTGCTAAAAACAAAAGACAGAGAAAATAGAGGATACATTACACAGAGGAACCATCATCTGAATGGCCAGGAATACTCCTTAAAATAACTGAGTACAAGACAAATGGGAGAGCATTTTTCACACTCATGATGGGGTATAATTTATGTCTCACTGAGCCATCAGTGATACATACACAACTGTCCCACTGGGCAGTTTTTTAAAAAATCATTTCATTAGTAAAAAGACTGGTAAAGTGGTTAGATCCATTTGTAATACATGTGGTACAAGCTGCCCAATGTGATAATCATGCATGTACCATTGGGTGTTTCAAGCTGGTAGGAACATGTTAAAAGTGCTAAAAGGAAAACAATAACCCTGACAACCTGGAATTATATATGCAGTGAAACTGAGCTCAATTTACTTTTGGATAAAATAAAACTAATGGAATTTATCACCAATAGATCTACACTCCAAGAAATGCTAAAGAAGTCTCTCATTCTGTGGGGTCAACACATAAATGCCATATATACACACAAACACATATGTACATACATATGTACACATATATGACAATAAACAGCATAACAGAATGAGGTGGTGGTAAACATAAATTCTACATCTTTGTAAAGTGCAATTAAAAACTATAAGCAGACAACAAAAGATTAAAAATATATATTGCAATTTCCAGTGTGAGCACTAAAAATAAAACAAAAAAGGCATTGCTAAACACAATGGTATAAAGTTAAAACAATCAAAAACCTCAAAGCAAACATACACACATACCCCAACACCCTCTAGCTCCCCAAAATCTAAAAGTCCCAGGACCCTCCTTGGAATAGAATCCATAGACACAGCCTGTGACTAGTCTGCCTAAATCACCTCTGTAGGCCTGGCCTTTTAAAAACTTTCACACCTGTTTCCCACTACCTGTGAGATTAACTGGGGTCAAAGTCATAAAATGCAATACTCTCAGAAGGGAGCAGGGGAGTGGGGTGGGGTGGTAGAAGGTAAGCTGTTAGCTTCAAATTTCTCTGTCAAGAACTCACACACTGAACATGGAAGACTTTACTTCTCTCCTCTGCCTGGGCTTTGGGTTCAGTGAATATGGTCACTGTGCTGGGTACTTCACCTCTCCATCCAATCTCGCTTCTTGTCCTATATATTGAAGCAGGGGATGCACTCACCAGAGCCACACATGCTTAACTTTCCAGAGGAGAGAGGGACATTTGTGTGTAAGTTTTTTTCTTAGTATTTCCAGGGTTACTGACTATGGTGGCAAAATTTAGTGTATAGGAAGTAGGAAAAACTAAAGAAATATCCTAAGGTAAAGGGAAACAGCAATAAACAGAACTCAGGAAAGAACTATGGCTGGTTCAGGGCAAGTCTGATGATTTGTGGGTTTGGAGAACGAGATTTAAAGGGTAGAGTAACTACATGGATTACAGCTGAGATGTAAACTAAGAGCTATCCAGTTCAAATGATGCTTCTGATGATGATCTGCAAGACGATGGAAGTACAACTGAATAATTTCTATGAGAAGCAAGCCCGACTATCACTTGCTTACTGCACACAAAAACAAAGTAGAAGAAACTACAGAAGGTAGTTTCCTTTATATATGTAAAGGTCTGACTACATAGTTGTATGAAAACCTAGGAAAGAATAAAAAGACATGATTTTTAGTAGAAACAATTTATTTTTTTGTAGAAACAACTTATTTATTTTTGTGGCCAGCCCAGCCCACCCTAGGGCATATTACATGATGCCAGGGAACAAACCGTGGTCTCTGTGTGCTTGCCTAAGCAGGTGCTTCAGACCACTGAGCTATCTCACTGGCCTTTTTTTTTTTTTTTTGCAGCGGAAGCAATTTAGATTTTATAAGAAATTTCTATTTAATATAGATTCACTGTTTATTTTTAATATAGGAATGGATAAGGATGTTGCTAGCATTTTTAAGAAGTAAACAGGGAAACTGGCAACCACACTCCTCCTTTAGATAGTGTTTAGTTAGCCCAAGAGGATAACATGGAGAAGGAAAACTCACGTGAGGCATTTGCTCACTGTTTTTGAAAGAAATTTAGGGAACAAATAGAAAACTACTTAAACAAATACAAAGAGAAGAAGGAAAAGCAACCTCATATCACTAACCTATAGCTTCTAATTTGAATTTTGTTATAGGACAAATACAGGGTTTTGAACATTTGCTTAAGAAAGGTGTCTGTATACTTTAAAGTCAGTATCTCCATAAAGCATTCTATAAAGTGTCAGACTTTCACAAAAGAGTATTTTGTCATCTGGATAGTAAGAATAGCTGGATAGTAAGAATAGCTATCACTTTTAAAGCGCCTTCTATGTACTACAGGAGGCTACATTCACTTCAACCACATGACATCTTAGAATAGTAGTTGTACAGGCCTCTGTTGGCACACAAGTCAAGTCATCCCAGCACTGCACCAGCCCTTGGTGCAGTGTTGACACTTTGTTATAAGTAAGTGGGATCAGGATTGCAGTTTGGGCACTTGGTTTCAGAAAGGTTCTCCATCAATGCCTTAGAAAATAGCTGCTGCTAGTATCCTCATCTTGGAAAAAGAGAATAGGAAGGCTTACAGGTGTTCCCTAGGGACAATTAGTGGTGGGGCCAGGATGTGAATTTAGGTCTGTTAGACTCTAAAGCAAATAATCTTATAGGCATGCTACAAACACAAGGACATTTACCTAACAACTAAATTCAAATAACCAAACTATTCTAAGAGTAACCAATAATGTGGATCTTCATAAAAAGCTTTATTGTTACTCATAGCTATGATTAAATTGGATAAGAGTAAATACAGGCATGCCAATAAACACATGCAATCCCAGCTCATGGAAGAAAAAGGCCAGAGGATCATCATGAGTTTGAGGCCAGCCTGAGCTACAGAGTGAATTTAAGGCTAGTGAGACAAGTCCAAGTCTACATAGACACTGTCCTGCTTTCCCGTCCCAAAAGTCTATGTGCCTGTCATAAACCATGTGTAAATAAAGGCTTTTTTTTTTAGACAGGGTCCAACTATGTAGGTTGGGCTGGCCTTGTGCTCACTTTTGTAGCCCCCAGACTGGTCTTGAACACACAGTTCAACCTCGTAAGTGCTGGGATTACAGGTGTGTGCCATCATGCCTGGCTAATAAAAGCATTTGGGCATTATTATGATCTTATTTTTTATAGGAAAATAAGTTACCTGTCCAAGATCATAAAGCAAGTTTCTCTTTGAAAAGTTTTCATAGGTAGTTGCTGCTACCCTGAAAGGCAGACTCATAAGTCAACTGAAAAGTTTCTGAGACACCTTGTAATCTCACTTGGTATAATATCAAGATGCAGCAAGAATAAAAATGTAAGAAACCTGTACCTGCACTGCACTAAGTTTCGGACTTGATCAGATTCTCCAAGGCCTAGTACTACATAATTAAGCAGCAAAACACAATGGTATAAAGTTAAAACAATCAAAAACCTCAAAGCAAACATACACACATACCCCACATCTTCTAGCTCCCCAAACTCTAAAAGTCCCAGAACTCTCCTTGGAACAGAACCCATAAACACAGCCTGTATCTAGTCTTCCTAAGTCACCTCTCTAGGCCTGGCCTTTTAAAAACTTCCACACCCATTTCCCACTATCTGTGAGATTAACTGGGGTCAAAGTCATAAAATGCAATACTCTCAGAAGGGCAAATACTTTCACACACTTGGAAACTCTGTCACTCTGAAATCATGGACCCCCAATACTGCAGTACCTTTTGATATTCTTCAAATAATGTAATGAAGCAGGAATTTTGTATAACAGTGTATTTCTTTCTTTTTTCTGTTAACAACATTAACAAGTTGCTCATGAGTCCAAATCCCAAGACTGAACTTTCAATGGTTTACAGGCTCCTAACATGAAGGTGGTGGGGCACAATAGCTCTAGCTCTGTGGTTTAGGTCAACAATCTCACCACGAAGTTTCAGTCCCCTTATTTGTGAAATGATGGTGAAGATGTCACCTATATCTCTAAGGACTGTGATAAAGAGTGTGTGACAGGATGCCCCAAAACACAATGTATTCAAGAACTGTTTCTTCTTAATGTTGTAACTAGTAAAGCTTCCTGTAGAGGACAAAGATTTGCAATCAATGCAGGAAGTTCTTTCTAAAGGCTTCTGTAGTTCTTTCAGTAATAGAAAGCAATCTAAAATATGACTATCATCTAAAGCAATGCTGAACATACAGGAACAGGAAATTCCTTTATGTACCACTTGTATTCTTTTACTTTATATGGGAAGTAAATAAGTATTATTTCATATGTGCTTAGAAATAAGTTAAAAAAGGGGGCCATAAATAGTGGTATATGCCTATAATCCCAGCTACTTAGAAGGCTGACTCAGGAGGACCCCAGCAGGAGGCCAGCCTGGGCAACTCAGTGAGACCTTATCTTAAAAATAAAATAAAAAACTGCTGCAGATTCTCAGGACCATTGCCTTAATCATTTTGTGCATATAAATGTATGGTTTTGCCCCTGTCATGTTTCTTAGCTTTTCTCCATACCCTCTCTTCATTATTTCTTAGGTTCTTGCTTTCCTTTTAATTGTGTTATAACTTTCTATTTTTATTTCTTCCTTTGAGTTCTTATACTAGAGAGACTATATGATATTTATACATATGGGTTTGGTTTATTTCACTTACAAGTATATCTTCAAGTGGCATCCACTTACATATGAAGGCTTCGAGTTTATCATTCTTTATAGCTGAGTAATACTCCACTGTATAAAAATAACACATCTTTTTCAACCATTTCTCAGGTAACGGGCATTCTGGTTGCTTCTAAGATTTGGCTATCAGAAATTATGCTGCTATAAACATAGGTGCACATGTATCACTGAGATATGATGTTTTTAGTTCTTCTGGGAAAATTCCCAGTAGAGGGATAGATGGATTGAATGGGATTTGCAGTCCTAGTTTTTTTTAAGGAGTCTCCACACTGATTTCCATAATGACTGCACCAGTCTAAATTCCCACTAGCAGTGAAGAAGGGTTCCCTTTTCCCCACACCCTCTCCAACATTTGTTGTTGGTTGTTTTCTTTATGATAGCCATTCTTTCTGGGGTGAGATCGTATTTCAGTGTTGTTTTAATTTGCATTTCATGGATGGCAGGGATGTGCAGCATTTTTCCATAGATTTATTCATTTCTATAATCTTGTCCTCTGAGAAGTGTGTTCATCTCAGATGCCCATTTCTGGATTGGGTCTTTGGACTGTCCCGTTATAATGCTGTATATAGTTAGATTTCTAAGTAAAAATATGTAATTGTTTATTCCTTTTTAAAATTTTTTTCTTCCATTGTGAAGGGATTTAAACATATCAATACTTGATGGAAAATAGCTGTTCCATGTTATGTCTAAGATGTTTGATATTCAGACAGTAAGGTTCAGCTCAACTGCCTATGTTATAGGGTAATAATATTAAACTTCTCTTCTAGAGGGTTAATAACTTAACTTTGAAGTCCAAGAATTAGAGAAAGAGAAGGACTGTGAGGATAGCCAACATTTTGGCCATGGTCGTTCACGGTCACTTAGGACTCAGGACATAGGAAACCTGTACTGTAACGTCTTGTAACTCAGTTGTGTCCCAAATTTACTGATCAAGGAGATTATGGAGCCACCAAGGAAAATGTGGCTTTAGGTAGTGTGTCTAAGGAGAGTCACATGGAGAGAAACATTCTGGTCAAGCAATGGCCATGACTCATCCACATGGCTGACACTGACAAAGGATCTACAAACTGTGGTACAAGGTTTCAGGGTAAATCCTGCGATTTGATTGACCTTGTCAATTACAAGTTACACTTCTCAACAACTTCTGACATTGCCAGTCCTATGGAAAACCCACTACTATTATGGACTACTGGACCATATTGGATTATTTTGCTGAATTTACATACCTACAATATTTAAATGACAATGGAATACCCATCTCTGACAAAACTAAACAAAAAAAGGGGACATAAATGAAGGATCATTTTGTATCTGTATATACAAAATAGCATAGATATATAGCTATTTTCTCTTAATTCAATGAGAAGAAAATTTTGTACTAATAGTGTTTGGACAAGATATCATGTCTGCACCTTATACTACAAATAATTACTATGAAAACAATAATATGCAATATATTAATCATTGTAACTATCCTACGAATCTGTTTTTGAAACTGTCTCATTGCCATTTTTCTGAATAAAATTAACTAAAATAAAAAAATAAGTAAAAGTGCTAAGGTTATAGTTCAGCATGGTATAGATTCAATCCCTAGTACTGCAAACAAACAAAAACACTGATAAAACAACTACCTTTGCAGCACCTAAAGATTTGCACACTATAAAATGGTATACCCATTTAGGAAACTGCCAGTATCTACTAGAGCTAAACACGTGCACAGGTCCAGATTCACAGCTATAATATATCTTACTGAGATGTCCTTCTGTGTGTTCCAGGGTACTCACAGTTATATTCATGTAGCTATATTCTCAACACCCCCAATGTGAAAAGCATCCAAACCTTCATCAACCATAGATAGAGTGGCCAAACGAACTACAGTGTATTTATAAGTGGGACACTACATAAGAGTGACTATGGCACACTACATAGCAATGACAACCTGAATAAAATGGATAAGCTTATAAATGCAATCATAACTAAATGGTATGTACCAATGAATGCCATGCACATGGAAGTTAAAAAACCAACAAACCTAGCTGAACTAATCCATGGTCATGAAAGTGGCTATAAAAGTGAACAGCAAATGAAATCTTGGCAGATTTCTGGACTGCTGCTGTCTTGTTTTGGATAGTGGTTAAATGCTGTGTTCAGTTTGTGAAAATTCACTGAGCTGCTGAAGAAGTATTCTCCTCCATGTTGATGAGTATTATTATACCTCAATAAAAAATTAAGAAATAGATAACTTATGGCACAAAAACTTAAAATAGACAATTTGGATACTGCCATTAAATCCCTTCTAAAAAGACTTAATAAATTGAACACAATCTTAATATTTCCCCAACCTGAGACAAAAAGGACATGGTGCTGCATATTGATAATCCTAGCACTTAAAGGCTGAGGTTAGAGGGTTTTAAAGCTGAGCTATGTGAGGATTTGAAGATCAGCCTGTACTTTAAAGTGATACTCTGCAAAAAAAAAAAAAAAAAAACAAAAAAAAACTTGAAGGTTCTCTCCTCTCCATACTAGGGAATTGAATCCTGGGCTTTTGCACTGAGGTACAGCCACAGCTCTTTCTAGTTTCTGGGTTTCCCTAAATCGCTAATTTGACAATCCTCCTGCCTCAGCTTCCCAGAGTGCAGAGATTATAGATGATTTCATCATACCCAGTTCTTGTATTCTTGTATAGTATCACAATAACATTGTCAGTGAAAGAATGATGGGAAATGCTACTTTTGAGCAGGAGCATGTAAAAAGTTATTTTCTATTTTTGTTTTTTTTTTTGAGACAGGATCTTGTTATGTAGTTTAGATTGGTCTTGAGCTCACTATGCAGCCCAGGCTTTCCTTGAGCTCTTGGTGATCCTGTCTCAGTCTTCCTAGTGCTGGTATTATAGGTGTGTGCTGCCATGCCAGGCTTAAAGGTTCATTATGGCTTCCTTGGCACAGTAGCGAAGAATTAACTGAACCAAAATATGGGGTAAATGCTTTCCCATTAAAAATTATTTCGAGCACTCCTAATCTGTCAGTCATAAGGCACAAAAAATGCTAGCGTCTATGACAAATTTTTAGTTGGTCAATTAAAATATTCCTATTGAGGATTTGTTACACTTGATAATGTCAACCTGTAGGTTCATCTCATTCTACTTCTTCATTCTACTTTCTTTACTCCTACAAATATGGAAACACAATATTACTATGACAGTTTCCTTGTGTCATCAAAGAACTCAGGAAAGTGTGATCAAGTAATTTTCCTATGACTTTGCCTAACAGTTTCATTCCAAATGTCACTTTCTTAAACTCATGCAGTCATGCAAATGCACAGTTCAGGACTAACAGAAGTCATAGTGATGTAAGACTGCTTACAGTGTCTGCTTTTAAGGTTGGGAAAGAGAATGTGTTTGGAAATTGGTTTGACTATCTTGGTGTGATTAAGAGCTTTTCAGTATTTATTCTTTGTGAAAACCTTGGAAGAAAAAAACCCTCAAGAGTAAAAACTCCTTAATTATTGTAATATACTGCCTATGTAAATGCCCAAGCAAGCAATTATATTATTAAGTTAAATTTTATCATCTTGTTTGGTAGCCTTTTATAAAGGTTCAAAATGCAAAGTTAAAAATCCATTTCAGATGAAAACAGACAATGCAGGGTAAATGAATGCTCATGTATTTACCAACGCTCAATGTGCCTAAGAAGACATCAAGAACTACAGTAGAGGCACGAGCTCCACTAGTGCTCCTGGCTGCAGGTGTGGCAACACCAAGGTGAGTATGACGATCCCTGTCCTCAAGGAGCCTCAGTCTAGTAGGGTGGAGACATACTAGACTGTGAGCTCCTCGAGGGCAGGAAAAGTGCTTCGGTCATCTGTGCCCCAGTGACCAGCACCAGGTTCAACAGCATTTGTGCAATGGAACTGAGTGCAGGAAGCAGCCATCTGTGACAGCTTGGGCTAACTACAGGAAATCAAAGCACTGGGAACTCAAGAGACTCTTGGGATAGCCTCCTGGTTAGCTGCAAAGTTACAGAAGAGCTAGTGCAGGAAAGAGGTTGGGACAGATGGGGAGGATCTCTACAGTTGGAGGAGGCATTCCACACTGAGGCAGGGAATGAGTATAGCCATGTCATGTGAAAAGGGTAAGAAGTTTCCTAGCCATAACTGAAGATGCTAAGTGAAATCTGCAAGACTGCCTGAACAAGAGTGGAGATGGGAACATACTGGAAGTTGTTTTGTGCAGGCAAGTTACCTTTCATAGTGATGTTTCTAGAAGACTGATCAACTCAGTTACACTAGACAGATGGGAGGCAAGTCAGGGGGAGGAAGAACTGCGTTAGAAGACATGGTAACAGGTCTGCTTTTCTGATACTACCTGGCAATTTAAAATGTAGGTTTGGGATGTGTTAGAAAAGGCAGGACCAGAACCAAAGATAACAGGAGAGGCAGAGCTCATGAACAAGCCAGACCACTGGGAAGGGTACTGAAGGCATTCAAGAGGCTGAGAACTGAGACCTAGCTAAAACCTGGCCTGTATAAAGATGGAGGGATGGCAAGTATGACAGGGAGGATGATTGTCAGGGAGGGTGATGAATTGAGGCTGGCTACCAAAAAAAGGGCATTTCAAAGATAGGAACTGACAGGTTCTGACAGATCAAAGAGGAGCAGAAACATTTCTGAAAAAACATGAAGTAAAACATGTTCAAGATCTGTTGGATTCTTTTTTTTTTTTTTTTGGCTGGCTCAGGGTGCTTTAAGGGTAGGTCTGGTGAGGCACGCGGTGCTGGGGATTGAATTAGTTACTTGCTTGACTAATTTTGCTCAAGAAGGTGCTTTAGACAATTGAGCTAGCCTACCAGCCTCCCACAAATCACTTGTAATAGTGATAGAATATGTGAGTAACAGAACAATTAATCAAGACACTAGAAATTTTCAGATTGAAGAAAATTGCGAAGAGAGAAGAATGCCGCTGTCTAAAGACACCTGATGGCCTACCATGAGAAAAGGAGCACAAAGTTGTCCTGTGAGCCAGGGAACCAGTCTGTGGATGAAAGCAAGGGGGACCAAATGTGTGGCTGGTCTTTTGGAGCACAGTTTTTGCTGTACACTTAAAAACATTGTGATTTCTGTCCCTAGTCCTGGACAGGAAGCTCTCTGGAGAAAAGACTAGGTTTGGTCATTGTGAACCCACTGAACCTATCTCAGAACACAAATGTGCTCTTGACTAGATAACCAGATGAGTCATTCATACGTCTTCTAATATGTCCCACTTCTCCTCAGATGCTTCCTGTAAGCAGCCTTTGGCACTGGCTAAGAAAGGCAAGCCAAATGAGTTTTCAGGGTCTTCTGGACCCTAATATTTTGAACTTTTTAAAAAAAGATTGAAATATAACAAGCTAATATAAACTCATACAAAACCAGAAGTCCTCCAAATGTGAAAAGAGGCAATATGGTACACATGAACCACAAACAATGTTTATGTAATAAAACTCTTTGTGCCCACATATCATGTTAAAATAGCATATATATATATATACACACACACACACACACACACACACACACACACACACACACACACATTCATATATATAAAGGTATTAGGTAACAATCTAGATGCTGGTTCAAATCAATTCAATAAACATTTATTGGATGCCAAAATGGTGCCAGTCTTAAGTTTGGCACTGGGCTACAGAAACGAGTGAGACATGGTGATGAGTGGAGCTGCAGACTTGGACAAACAAACCAAGACACCTCCCTAGGCCAAGCAGATATTTCTATGAGGGACTTGGTACACATGTGGTCCCTATGTGACCCCAGGGGACAGGGTCCCTACTAGAGGCCTGGGGTCTAACAGTGTTTAGCGTAAGGTGAGAGCCATAAAACTGCAATAGATTTTAAAATACAATGGTAAAAGTACTCAAAGGGTACCAAAGGAGGGGTATTTCTTTGGGGTATGTGGTTGATTAGGGAAATTTTCTGAAAGATAGTATCTGAAGGCTAGATCAGGTGGAAAAGCACCTTGACAAGTAGAAGGTAGCGAGTTGCACCAGGAGATTTCCATAGAAACTGCTAGCTCAGAAAGCATCAAGAAGTGAAGAGATTGGGTAAAAGGAAATTTAACCAGGAATAAAATAATGTGCATGTGTTGCACCATGCTAAGTTAGAAGCTAGGACAGAAAGAACTTCATTGAGATTTTAAGATATAATTCACTAAAGACTCTAGCTAGGTACAGACAAAAGTCAGTCAAATTTCAAATTGCTTTTTCAGAAGAAAGGGTGCAACCTTAGATGTACTGATAAAATGACCTCAGAATGCTAAGACTGCAAAGGAGCAGCAGAAAGATCTGCTCCCCACCCCACTCCCAGGTCCTTTCCACCCCTCTCCTACCTGAGCTGAGCTTTAAGTTCAGTAAACCTGGGCCGTCTGCTGGGATCATAGGCCCAGCATTTCGTCATAAGGCTGTAGAGGGTAGGAGGACAATTTGGAGGCATTGGTAATCTTTCCCCATTTTCAATTCGACCGATCACATCATTGTTCTTCACTCCTTGAAAAGGCTTCACACCATGCATCAGTATCTCCCACATACATACACCTGTGAAGTGGGAATGAAAACAGCAGTGAGCTCAGCAGGAAGAGTGTAATTTCTAGGTTCCAGGAATAGCTCCACAGCTGGCACCAGAGAACCAGCAGTGAGGTTTGGATTCTCATCTAACCGAAGCATCATTCCATTGACTCCAGTATGAAACAAGAACAGCAATAGTTTAGCATGGTGTGAGTAATAAAATGTTGAAGAAAAAGTTATGTTTTTTTTCAGAGGTTTATTTCTCTGAAAATCTTGTATTAGAAAGTGGCCCTCTAGCTATAGTGATATTTCACTGCCTGACAAACCAGTTAAAAAAAAGCTGAATGACTTTTAGATCTACTCTGTCCCCCAACTTCAGTCCAGTCTTATTATAATTACTGGAACTCAACTGAGGCCTAACAAAGAAAATACTAAAACTTAAGTCTTAAATTTTTAGAGAAGTTAGTTATGTGCATAATAACAGCATTGTCTGGTTTTCTGGCATTGTCTTCATATAGCTAAGTTGTCAGCTTTGCTGGGCTGCAGTGATCTCGACACAGACACCATAACTAAAACTCAGGAAGTTTAATTGCACTCCAACCTTGATAAATCAACTAACTGCTTTCCTACTATCTTCTGAATAATCTTAAAGAAGTCACCTTTCAAGTCAACAAACATACACAACCACCCGTAGTACTGACCATAGTGAGGTAATACAGCAAGAAAGGAATGCACCTTCTACTAGCATTTTGTGATAGGTGCTCTGTGCTGTGGCTATCCTGGATCTTTCACTGTTTCCTAAACAGGTTGTAGCATGCCTATGCTGGAGTTACATGCCACTTTCTTCATAAACTTGCCTTTTTTGGAGGTACATCTGTGATGCAGTTTTTCTCTGAAGCTGTTCCTGATTCTCCTCTGGTAACTTATTGTCACTTTAAGTTTAATTCTATCATAAAATGCACACTATACAAATGACAACCGAGAGTCAGGCACAGTGGCATATGGCTATAATCCCAAGCAGGAAGGACATGAATTGGAAGCCAGATGGGATACATAGAGATGTAACCCCTAAATCAAAAACCAAAGATACTTTGAAGAGATGAACTATGATTTTACAGAATGAAATGAAGGAGGCAAGTCATGTCAAAGTATATTAATTTTATTTATTATTATTATTTTTAATTTTAGGGAAGGGTCTACAGGGTGTTCAGGGTCTCATTATTAGATTGGACCTGTAGTGATCTGCCAAGTAATTGTTCTGAAAGTGGCTTCAAAATTAGGAATTTCCAAGTAAAAAATATCTGACAAACAGGGTGTCTAGGTGCTACTCTGCTCATGAGAAATCGTGACGAAATTATCCAGGTTAGTTATAATTCCTTGAGAGTTTAACATATTTCTGGCACTTTTCTTAGAAATCTACATATATATTATCCTAAGTCCTCACAATAACCTTACATTTCTTTAAATATTATACTATATAATCAAATCTAGCATACTAACGATTATAGAAAGCACCATTATTTCATACAACGAAGCAAACCTAATCACAATATAACCTCAATGTTTTAAATTGTATATTTTATTCTGATCAGAAGAGCTCTTTTACGTGGACATGAAAGTAACAATATGAACAGACGAAGTCAACACAAATCCAGGCAAGGATAATTGTATTAGTGACTGCAATTAAGGCCTAATGCAAAATGCTACTGATTTAAGATATGCACAGTACTAGAAATGGTAAAATGAGGAAAAACAGGCATTTTTGAATCTTTGAAATGGAAGACCTTGTTTTGTGGGTTACACAGCTCACAAATGCAGATCTCACTGTGAACTAGTGTCAAATGCACTACAGAACCTTTTGCTGATCAAGTAACATGACTTCTTTCCTACTTGAACATTCTTTCCTTTTCTTAATTACCAATTTGTGCATTCTAAAGTTGCTAATTATTAATAACAAGTAGAGAGAAAAAACCCACTTATTTGATATGAAGTTACTTTTATTTATATAAAAATAAATTTAACAGGGTTTTTCTTCTGAAGCAGTTCTAACCTGGCAGAGATGGTTTGCAAACAAGATAACTATTCACAAGATAACACATGAACATTGTGACATGGAGAAGCTCAGGGAATGCAGAAAAAGGAAATTGGTATCTGGTCAAGACAGCTGATACATAAGACATCATGGAAGAATAAACATTTGAGGTTAGATGGACTTTCAACTGGAAAAGAAAGTATAAGGATAAGGTATTCCAGATAGGAGTAACACTGGAAAGGTGAACTCAGGAAGAGAAGAGTAAGTCATTTTACAATTTGAATACAGCAGTTTAAGTACAAAGTACAAATGAGTTAGAGATCCCCTTTAAACTGGTTAGGAGGTACATCAATAATCTAGAGCAGGATGAGGAGGAAACACCTTGAGGCAATGGAAGGGACAGATTAGACATAAAAAATAAGCAGCTATGGAAAGACAAGGGCCAGGTCTCCTGCTTAGAGACAGGCAGATCCAGTTAGGAGAGGAAGTCCAAGTGCAGACCCCTCTGGAGTGAAGGCACCATTACAGCCAGGAGGACATGTTAGGTGTTAAGTCTTTAACACTACAGATACACTGAAACTTAGAGGACATAGGAGAGAAAAGGGAAACAGATAGGTATTACACTGTGGGGGATAAAAGACAGCAGAAGGAACAGCAGGTAAGAGTGATGTTCCAACAACAGTAGAGCATTGCACAAGTATGCCCCAGCCATTGCTTAGAACTTGCTCTATGGTCAGTAATCTATGTATCTGAGGTATCCCTGGGCAAGAAAGTGGTCATGGTGGGAGTGGCAGAGCAACCTATATATTCAGAAAGAAATCATACTAGGCTTATTTTGTAGAATATATAAAAAATATATTTTTAAAATACAAAACTTTAAAAATACTCACCAAACATCCATACGTCACTAGCTGAGGTAAAACGTCGAAAATTGATAGACTCTGGAGCCATCCATTTAATAGGCAACTTTCCTTTGGAAGCTAGAAGATTAATTTTAGAAAATAAGTTTTCCCCATTATGTGAACTTAAGAGAGCTTTTCAGTATCAAAATAAAAAACTTCAACTATTTGACCCTTTGGATGCTCTATTATTGCTCTGGTTTCTTACCTTTGTAGTAAGTACTATCTTCCATGTATCGGGACAACCCAAAGTCTCCTAATTTCACACAATCATTTGAGGACACCAAGACATTCCGAGCTGCAATGTCCCTGATAAAGAATAAATTTTAACACAATAAAATGAACAAAATCTCCCAAACTTAGCTATGTTATATAAAAATATAGCAGTAGGTATTTTTAAAATCAGACAGCTTATAAACAATGGTGAACATATTTATTAAGTTAAAAAACATATATTCTAATTTATATATATATGCTTTTGGGTAGATGTCATGAATGTTAGTCATGTCTGCTTTTGTGTAAACTAAATGTCATGAATGTTAGTCATTATTTTCAATTATTTATTTATTCATTCATTTATTTATTATTTTTGTGGAACTGGGAATTGAACTCAGGCCCTTGCACTTGCCAGGCAAGCACTTATTCTACTGAGCCATCTCCCTGGCCCCCAACGATGGCAACATATATTTTCAAATAATGCTTATTAATGAAATTACTTATTACTTTTTATAAATTAATATTACCAATTGTATTAACTCATAGTCATATATAACTAGGACTTTACCATTATTAAGATACCTCATTAAATAAAAGTGATCTTATGAACTTTTATTTTGCTGATGTACTTTATTGTAATGCTGGACTAAAAAAAAAACTAACCCATAGCTAGGCACAGTGGCATATGCCTATAATCCCAGGATTTGGAGGCTTAAGCAGGAGGACTGCCATGAGTTTAAGGCCAGCCTGAATTATATAGAGTTAGCCTGAACTACACAGCAAGATCCTGACTCATAAAACCACCAGCTAAAAAAAAAAAAAAAAAAAAAAACGAATAACCCTGAAACAATACTGTACAGGGTAAATAAATTGTGAAGACACTTTCATTTGTATTCAAATTACAGGCCTATGAGCTATAAAAAGAAATGAATAGAAATTCTGCAGAATGCCAAAGGATGTCACTAGTAACACTGTAGTATCCTAGAAAGTCCTGAGACATTTAAATGTATTTTGGGAATAACTTACATGTTCACTGATCTAGTACCGAATAAAATCCATTGATTATATTTGTGAAAGGAATAAATGTCCTAAGAGATGCATGAAAAAAATCTCATAACCACATATTAACATGTCATGATACTTCATTCTGAAAGGATGTAACATGCATGACTTGTGACTGCACAGAAGAAAATGGTACAAAATTATCTATGGGGCTCAGTAAATAATCTCCCAGTCTCATCTATCGTTCCCCCTGCTGAGACAGCAGTTTAGCAGCTTCATGACTGTCTTACCTGTGTACAAATCTTTTGCTCTCCAGATAAGCAAGTGCTGTACTGAGCTGATAGGCATACAGGATCAAAGATGCCAGATCCAAGCTGTATTTCCTCACTTGTAAAAATGACCTCAGCTTTTGAAAAAATGGTCAAAAAAGAGAAACAATCAGAGACACATACAAAAACAAACAAACAAAGCAAAAGAAACTGACAGCAAAAGGCTACACTCAGTAATATGACCTTTTCCAAAGACATTTCATTCTCACACTGTGGACTGAACCCAGGGCCTTGCACAATGCTAGGCAAGCACTCTTAACACTGAGCTAACTACAGCCTTAGCCTTCCAAATTCGTATCTAATAAGAGGATAGATTCAATTCTTCCTTAATTAAAAAATTCTATCTAACAATTTTAACGTAGGTATTACAGTCATCTTTATTGACTACAGACAAATTTCAAAAAACAGTGTTCCTGAATTTTCTACTCCACTGTTTAAATGCAGAAGGGTTAAACTGGTCACAGACTGAACATTTGTCCCACTTGGCTTAGTAGTCCCTATTGATGCCATTAATTTAGCTAAATACTAACACAGAAAAGAAGTGAATTTATTAACACCCCAATTCTACAAAATCAATTAAGAAAAACAATTAGCAGATTTTAAGTCACAAGAATTACAAAATTCTCCAAAAGCAAAAAACAAAAAAAATCCTTGTGAATAAAAAACCAACAAATTATTCTGTTTCATTTAAAAATGTAGGGCAGAAGGAAGGGTGTGTTTGATGATAAAAACTGAGTGCTGGCCTGTCTCCCTGCCTGCTTGTCTGATTCAGCATGCTTGCTTTGGGTAGGGTGCACAAATTTGCATTTCTAGTAGTTTCCAGGTAATGGTGATGACTTATTAAAGTTCCTGTATTTTAGAGAATTTCAGCAAGGGCTACTGACATTGTCATCACTCAGACTTTTCAAAGAAACTATGACTAATAGCAGTTGGTCTGGAAGATACTGCAAAATAATATTTATTTATTGGATTGAGCCAGGGTCTTGCTAGGTAGTTCAAGCTGGCCTTAAATTCACTGATCCTTCTGCCTTGGCATCCTGAGTGCTAGAATTACAGGCATGTACTACCAAGCCTGACTGTAAATTGTATTCTACAAAAGCCTCAAGAAAGTGTTTTATTTCTTTTCAACATTAACATACCAAGATTGATTGAGATTGTTTCTTTCATACTTAATTTACTAGGCTAGTTCTTTACCCAACAATCAAAATGAACTACTTGGTGAGCTGTTGCTACCAGTTCCTAAAAAAAAAAAAAAATCTAATGGAAAAGATACTGTTGCCAGTAAAGGGAATTTAAGGATAAAAGTTCGTTTTCAGAGATAAGGTGGTAGAGTATTTCTCTAGATGTACAAGGCCTTGTTTTAATCCCCTATAACATATACACACAAAAAAATCCTGTAACAACAACCACAATGATGACAACTTCTAGACTCAAGTAATCCACTCAATTCTGTTTACCTAGAAGGCAATTTCCACCACACCTGGTTAAATGAGGAAGATATGCATAACCATATTCTCAGAATCAAGACTATACATAATCCTCAATAAAACCCTCCTAAAATTACAGGAAATCCATACTTCCTTTTCTGAAGTGAAGAATATCAAACTCTAAATGCAGTTGAATGACTATGTTTGAAACTACTGCTTAGTCAGTAACCCAGACAGGCCTAGAGATCACAGTACCTCTCCCAACGTGCATAGTTCCATTATTATCCAGACAGGATTCTCTGTTATCACGCCAATCAGCTTCACAATATGAGGATGGTCAAACTGCCGCATTGTTACTAGGGAAAAAAGTTGTCCCCAATTACTCTTTTTATAATGGTGAGTTTTCTAAGGACTGGTTTAATTAAAACAAAACAAAGTTGATAGTTTGGAAACTCTGGGCCCAGTATCTTGGGTCAGTTTTGCTTATCTCTAAGGGGGAAAAACTGACAAAGAAAGGCCCTTTCTGCTATTGAGGTACAGAATAACCACAACAGCCAACTCATGCCAAGGGAAATAAAGGGAAAGAAAAATCCATTCTTACTTTCCAGCAGAGACTACAGTTAAGAAACAGAACAGGTCTCCTCCCACAGGGCCCTCCAGCAGACACCAGTGGATGACCCGTGGGGCCCAGGAATGGGCCATGACCTCTGTCCTACAGGTCCTTAGATTTTTTGTTCTGACTGTCCACTGGCTGGGGTCCAGGCTATCAGGCATATGTGAACTGCTTTCCCAACCCACTTCAATGGCCTGATAGCAGGGGCAGCTTTGGAGCTGGGAACCCATAGGCTGTAGGGTTTCCTGTCCTAATCCTACTGGCCTAGGTAAAGCCCCCACCAGCTGTCAGACAATGTCTTGAAGTGGCTGCAGTGTGGCATGGTCCTAACCATCACAGAGGGCCATTATAAGGGCCTTAGAAGGCGGGTCTGAAAGCTTCGCCACATTAAGCCACAGAACTGTGCAGATTTGGGACCTTGGGTGATTATTATGTCCCAGTTGGACCCTACTTCCTTGCAACAAGGATGAATTAAAAGCCTTTTTCATCCTGGAAGGTTAGGGAGCTCAAGCTGAGGATAAGTGGAATGGCTAGCAGGCCATGGACAGTTACCAAAGATAAAATGTAAAGTAATATTTCATTTTTAGCTAATTAGAAATGCTCTCCACCCTTTAGGAAGATTTACTAGCCATTTTTTTTGTCTTTTTGAGACAGGGTCTCACCATGCAGTTCAGGCTGGCCTTAAGCTCACTTTGTAGCTCAGGCTGGTCTCAAACTCACAACAATCCTCCTGCCTCAGCCTCCCGAGTGCTGGGATTACAGGCATGCGCCACCACACCCAGCTTTACTAGCCATTTTTAGAAAGGATATAGCATAAAACTGTTCAACACTTCCCTCCCAACGTTTTATTTTTTTCCCATAATTTTATTGAAGAACAAATAGCAATGAGACAGTTTCAAATCAAATCAATAGTATCCTAACGTTTTAAAAGAAAATTTAATGCATGTGGACAAGACGAAAAGAGGCTGCCAAGATAGGACAAAGTAGTTAGAAAAATCACATGTATGTCTTGGAAATGACCTTGTTTTTTAAACAATGACAGAAAAGGATATCTTCTGGACATGACTTTAAATGGTGTTTATTACACCATGTGGAAGGATGACACTAGGTGTGATACTTGTCCATATTTGTTCTGTAGGTTAGTATTAAACCCCAACACCCCCCCCCCAAAAAAAAACCCCAGAAAAACAAAGGAAAGTGATACTGAGGAAAGTGTGGGAACAGAGTTGTTCTTTGGGAGTCAGCTTAAAGACTATATAGTAGTAAAATTTGCCACTTAAAATTTGGCAGATTTGCTGCTCCGATAGGGGGTATCGGCAGCCCATGTCTGTGGTTGCTTGGGCTGTGGTTGTCTTGAGTTCAGAGCACTATGCATATGCTCTTTTCCAATATAGAAGTTCAGGTTCAAGAACTTGACCCTGATATAACCCCGTCTCTAATAGGCAGAGAAGACAGTGAGAAAAGAAGGTTCAATATCAGACTCACTACACATAGAAGATGTTGTTCATACTGTAACCAGTTTTATATATACACTTTGGTGATCCTTACTACGTACCTATATATATTCGACAATGGTAAAAGTACTTTGTTGAAATATCTGTCTTTCTAGATATTCTCAAGTGTCTGATACACGTCAAAAAGTGAAAGTACTAAATTAATGCACTTTGTAACTTTGTTTTTTTTGGCGGAACCGGAGATTGAACTCAGGCCCCTGCACTTGCCAGGAAAGCGCTTATTTCACTGAGCCATCTCCCCATCCCTGTAATTTTTTGTTAAACTCACATTTTGTTGGGGAAATAGGCATACTCCCTCTTGCATAGTACTTACTGTGCTTATGTACTGGTTCTTGGAAGAGAAAGAAATGCAGAATGCTGTGCTAGTGCACTTATATTGAGGCAAGCTACCACTATCCCTTATGTCAGTGTATTTTTTTTACTTCACTGTGTATTTAGGATATGTAAAGGACAAATGAGTTCTTTATAACATCTACTCTTCATAGATGTTAAGGGATTGCCAGTTTTGATAAAAGTAGAGTTGGTGAAATAAATTTTGTACATTTTGTGTTAAATTCCAAGGAAAGACTGTCACCTGAAAATTTGAGCATTTTAGTCCACAAGTTTAGCGGAGAAAGGAAGGATTCTTCACTAGAACACTCTTATTTTAAAGATGTTTTCCACTTGTTACATGTGTGCAGTTTAATTAAGACTGCTGTGTATACAGAATAATTGAGTCTTCAAACATCTAGTTTTAGCTACATGTTTTGAAGTGCCCACTGCATGCTAAATATAGAGGTAGTAAAATACCACTTTGTTAATATCTTTTTGCTAAAATTCACACAAAATAATTGTCTTTTTGGAAGGGAATTGTTAAACCATTTCTTGAACAATATGGAAGTGTCTGTACTTGTTTTTGGATTTGGAGGGGGTGAAAGGACATTTTCAGTATGCTAGTATGTTTGTACTTGGAAATTTTCAGATATTATTTTTCTGTATGTTTTGAGTTTTATTGTGCATACAGTATATATAACAGAAAATAGGTCCAAATTTTACAAGTGTAATTATAACTTGTCCAAAATGTCTACCTGGAGGCCTCTTGCTATTTTTATATTCAGTGAAATTTTTGCTTGCAAGAAAAGCAGGACTGGGTGGCCAGATAGCTCATTGGATTAAAGCACCTGCTCAGGCAGGCATGGGGGCTGGGGGTTTGATCCATAGCCTACTGTGCCAGGCTCTGCACTTGGGGCGTGCTGAGATGGCAAATGAGACTGGGCATAGTGGTGCGTACCTGTAATCCCAGCGGTTGGGAGGCTGAAAATCAGGAGGATCACTACAAGTCTAATCTGTGTAGTGAGACCCAGAAGACCCTGTACCAATTAAGTTAAAAAAAAGAAAAGCAGGATCATATTTTTTTCTAACAGACTAAATTGTTGTAGTGTGTTCATGTTTATCAAATTCTCTTGTAGCTCTGGGACTTTGAATTGGTGAATATTCATGATGTGTGGAACAGCATGATACACACTGTACAAACTCAGCCACACAAAATGGCATGTCATATATGTACATATGAGACTTAGAATAATATCCAGCGAAGCTGTTTATGATTACAAATGTTATTTCCTATAATACACTTAAGTAACTTAAAAAAACTAAACTAAAAAACAAAAATATTTTTTCCTCTGGACCAAGATGACCTTGGGCTATTGAGGTTTTCCTCTGGAATGTGATAAAGTGAGAATGTGTAACTCATTTAGCCAGGCAACACGCTCTATGGTAAAAACTACTCCTGACTGGTGAAATGCCAGGGGAGAGAGGAGGAACAAGACTGTAACCAGCTGGCAGGAAGCCAGAGAAAAAAAGACTCCTATAGTGTGGGGACTTTGCCATTACTATTTATAGCAGTTCTAAGGGCACAAGGACAAAGTTTAATAGGGGAGATGGAGAATACAAGGCTGTAGCTCTGGAAACATGCTACCTGGCCTGTGCAGAAAAACTCTAATGAACCCTAACCTAGGCCATCCCTCACATACCATGAACACATATTACAGTCCCATAGGAGTTGAAATTCAGTGGTACCTGGGTTCATGGAATTAATTCCATGGTTCTGACTGCAAACTGAACTGGATGATAACCAAAGCACATTTGCCCATCAGGTCAAAATTGAACCTAACTGTTGAATTTGATTCAGTTCTTGTCCAATTTCATTTGTGACTAGAATTGTAAAAACAAAGTTTGTGAACTGAGGCACCAATATATACTGCATCAATTACAGACCTCAGAAGTAAAGCCTGAGCAACCTTCCAAACAAAATAAGGTCAGTCTGACTTAACTATTCCTATAAAACTACTTATTTGATTTCTGTATTGATGACCCACAAAAAATTTTTAGAAGTTTTTGAAATTTGAGATTTTGAAAATACATTATATACAAGAATTCTACCAAAGGTAAGGTAGATAAAATTGGGTAATAGTAACTGATGTTGTATTTTCTTGGCATAGGCACACTGTAGAAATAAATGAGGTGAGACACAAGTCATGGATCAGATCTTTTCCTATATGTAACTCAAGAGATTCAAACACAGGATTAAGGCTATACTTGGACTTAACTGATGAAGTTACAATAATGATTTATACCATAATCACTTGCTGGATGCTTAGGTGGCGAATATTTACTAAAATAAAGTGGAAGGCATTCATTTGATGTATGTGTAGTGAAAACACCAAGATTTGTTCCTATAGCAACATCTACTGAGTGTCTTCCATGTGTCATGCCCTGTGCTGGGAATGGGTATGGAGCAATGAGCAAAACAGTCATTATCATTCTAGAGTGTAAAGCTTTGTGGGAGAGACAGACAATAATCAATGTGAATAACATATGCATTTAATCTTGACTGAGGAGGAAAATAATGTGGTCCTGTGGCAGAGAACAACAACAAGGAGAGGCCTATTTTAAGTATGGCGGTTAGAAAAACATTCTCTATGTAGGTGATATTTAAGAGAAGCCTTGCAGGATAGGAAAGGATAAGGTCTGTGACAGGAGAACTCCACAGACTGAGAGTAGGGACACAAGATCCTTGCTCTCAATGAGTTTACTCTCAGAAGACACAGTAATATAACTCATCCAAGAAAGCTTCATCACAAGACACCCAAATGAAGAGCCAGAGGAATGTAGATGGAGAAAGTCACTTTTAGCAAAAATCACTTGGGAAGTCATCCGAAGAAGTCTCTTCTGAAGTTTCTTTATGGGTCTTTCTGATTTTACAGTGGGACTAGGGGACTGGTCACAATCACTACTCCTTCAGTAATCCGGGAGCTCCAAAAAGACATTGTGTTTGACTTGTTCATCTCTATATTCCTAGGCCTGAAAATCTCCGGGCTAGGAAAATTTCATATATGTGAACCAATTCTAGTACAAAAATGTTTAATGATGTAGTAATCAAAGTATAAACAAAAAGTATATTATCTATCCTTACATGTAATACATTGCATTTATCTGGCAAAAAATTCATAGATTAAAAAAAAGAATCTATAGGCAGTGCCAGTGAAAATCTGAATGTTAACTTGCAAAGAAAATCAAATGCAGTTGCCTCAAGAAGTAAAAATATTATTTTTCTTCTTTATAGACAAGATTTCACAGAAAGTTATATGGAGTTCCACAGAAATTTGCAGAAACTTACAGGCTTCTTGAAGAAATTTCTCTCTCACGCTGTCCGAAGTACAGTTTTTACATGTTTTAATTGCAACTGCCAAAGCTGGATTCTCCTGTGTTAAGGAAATTATAGAATCACATACATGCAGAAAGGTTCTCTGTATCAATCATCAGGCATATTCATGAGAAACTGTTTCCTTTATAATTCTGTGGATTCTATGCTAGATAGGACTAGAACTATAAAATCTTGTATTATTTTAAATTTTGGAGACAATCGTCAGAGGAAAAAATAGACATGCATACGAAACACCACAGAGTCATTCATTCTATCATGAATGTTGAGTGTCTGCTACTTGGCAGGTGCTGAGATTCACCAGTGAACACAATATAGGCAGTAGTCTCTGTTCTTGTCCACTGTCTTTTCTAATGAAGAACAAATAATTATGTAATACACTGCAAAATCTGTAATGAAGAGGCATTTGAGATGGAGGTGGTGCCGCTGTCTGAAGAAGGCCTGAGAAGACAAGATGACAGCAAGGATCTGAAGGAAGAGAGGGAGCCAGCCATATGTTCAAGCTAGATAAATTGCTTCCAGCTGTAGAAAGAATGGGTGTGGCCTACTCAAGAAACACACGCATGGGCAGTGGGACTGGTGTTGAGTATGTGAAGGTGGAGATGATGGTGTTAAGGGAAATGGTGGGGCACTGAAGCCAGGACAAAGATATGGATTTTACTGTAAGCAAAACAGGGACCTAGGTAGGGTCTTGGCAGAGGACTGTATGGCCTGACCCAATACCTCGAAGGAGTATTTTGGCTATTCTGCGACAGCTGGAGATTTGCCAAGAAGCTCTGCAGGCTATTATGGCAGTATCCTGGGTGACAGATGATAGTGGCTTGGGCTGAGTGGCAACAGTGGACAGAAGGAATAGGTTTCTGCATGTTTTAAAGGTAAGAGAAGTAGTTGATGGACTGAAAGAGAAATTTTTGTTTTAGGCCAGAGAAACTAAATTGGTAAGAGAAAAAAATCATAAGTTTACCTATGGAGGAGGTAAGCACAGGACACCAATGAAAAAGTAGACAAACCAGGGCACAGTAGGTAGCTAGACATTGTGTCTAAGATCCAGGAGGAAGCCTGAGCTAGACATGGGAAATAGAAGTAGCGTGGTCCATGGGCCTGGATGACATCATCAAGGGACTATAGAGGTCTAAGGATGGTGCTCTGCAGGTCTGCATAATGAAGTAGCCAGGGAAAGAGAGAAAAATAGCAAAAAATAATGGGTGTGTGTTACCTCCAACACAGGAGGAAAACCAAGAAAATACACTGTCCTAAAAAACACCTGTTTTTTGTTTAAGTTCCAAATTTAAGATATGCTAGAAATATAATATGAAAAATGATATGCTATTCATGACTTATCAACAGAATCCATGGATGAATCTGGATAGCAACTATATTTACCTTGCAGTTTATGTCAACTCTGCCAGAACTACTCATTCATCCTATTTCATATCATTTATTTTTATTTATTTTTCAGACTTTGTTTTATGTGTAATTTATTCTTTTTTTTTTTTTTTTTTTTTTTTTTTTTTTTTTTTTTTTGTCTTTTTGAGACAGGGTCTCACTATGCAGTTCAGGCTGTCCTTAAGCTCACTTTGTAGCTCAGGCTGGTCTCGAACTCACAACAATCCTCCTGCCTCAGCCTCCCGAGTGCTGGGATTACAGGCGTGCGCCACCACGCCCGGCTATTCTTATTTTTTA
>PVKA01024453.1:0-34218 GCA_004027165.1 Ctenomys sociabilis | reverse complement strand
TTCTTACCTGGTTTGTTGTTCTATTGCTGTAAATGTATAAAAATTTAATAGTAGATACTGACAAGTGAAATTGACAGGATTGACTCCCCTGAAGTATAAGCGCCTGAGTTCAATCCCTGGTTCCACCAAAAAAAAAAAAAAAAACCAAACAAACAAACAAACAAAAAAATCTAAAATATAGTATAGCAAATAACTTAATATATTAAATGCAGAATTGGGTCTACAAATGGAAAGTTAGCTGGAAATGAGTGAAAACACCCCAATACATGAACATGTATTCTGAACTTCAGCTTTTGGAAAATGTAAATGTATTTATTATTTACCAGATAGCACATAGTTATAGCATGGTATCCATGCTCCAGGTAGCAATTTCTCTTTCATTCTGATAATCTTGATAGTTACAAGTACTCTATGAATCATTTCAATTAAAATGAGAAATTGCATAATGAAATACACAAAAGTTAGTGGAGAGGAGATAGCTCAGCCGCTTAAGTGCCTGCTTGGGAAGTACAAGGTCCTGAGTTTGATCCCTGGTACAAAACAAAACAAAACAAGGGCTGGCCAAATATCTCAGTGGATTAAAACACCTGCAAGCAGGTGCAGGAGCTAGGAGTTGGCCTTGATCCTAGGGCATGCTGAGCTGGCAATTGAGACTGGGCATGGTGGCACGCACCTGTAATCCCAGCTCTTGGGAGGCTGTAAACAGGCAGATCACTATGAGTCAGATCTAGTAGTGAGACCCTGAACACCCTATAGAACCTTCTCTAAAATTCCAAAAAAAAAAAAAAAAAAAAAAAGAAAGAAAGAAACAAAAAGTTAATGGATTAAGAGAACAACAACTAACTGTTTCTCATGGCTTTCTGGGCTCATTGGAAGGGTCCTCAGCTAATTTCACATGGCTTATGTCAGTAAGAAAGTGACAGGGAAGGGATTATCTTACTCCGAAGAAAAAGTAGTTGCTCTGTGCTGTGCACCACAGCACTCACTCACCCTCTCACCTAAGAGATAGGCAAGTACATAATATTAGTAATGAAATATTACTCAAAATACTTGAGTTCTCAAATATCTTTCTCATCACAAGCTAAAACCAGTCCCTGCCTATTTTCTTCAACACTTGATCTGTTGCCCTCAACTACATTCTCTCTATAGCTGGTTTCATTCTACAATGGCAGCAGTGAGGAGTTAAAACAGAGATTGCAAAATCCACCAATCAAAATCCACCAGTCAAACATACAAGCTACTATGGGGCTCTTTATAGAAAAAAGTTATGGAGCTTGTTTTAGTTCATTGATCTTTAGATCAAGAGATGCTGCACTGGGGGGAGCTGTATCCGTAGGTGAAGGAACACAAATAGTGAGACAATAAATCAGACTTTACAAGTGTTCCAAATTTTTGGAGGTCCAAGGAGGAGGTAAGTGACTTATGTATGTATGAATAATGTAAACGTTTGCTACCTGAGGGTGGTTGCTGGTAGAGTTAACAGCCACAAATTCTTGGAGGTATTTTACATTGGGATACTGAGAGCTACTTCTCCAGCCCACGGATCTGGGTGGGCCTTGCTATGTCCAACAGAATGGAAAGGAAGCTGTGCTCTAGAGCTGAGAAGTTTAGGCCTTAAGAAACCTTATTGTTTCCACCTTCCTTCCTGGAAACAGTTCCATAAAAAGAGTCCAGAGTAGCACAGAAGGATGAGAGGTCACATAGAAAACACTAAGTCCTCACAGACAGTAGCCAGCACCCTCCTCCAGGTCCATGGGTCTATGCCACCATATGTCCTTCAGCCCAGTGGGAGGCAGTGTATGGATGTGCCATGTGATCAGCTGAGGAACTGTCCAGCTTGCTCACAGAATTAGGTAAGAAGAATGATAAATTATAGGTGAAAGGAAGTCTTGACTTGCCAGATGTCTGATATGAATTCATATTCTCTGAAACTGCAGAATGAATTCTAGAAACAATGGAGATTAAGAACAGAAAGAATACATTTATCAGGAAAAGAAGGCTTTTGTCTGAGAGACACAGAAGGGATCTCTATTGGGTTACCCTAGACAGTTTATTTTAGATCACATCAAACAGTGTCATATTTTTAGTTTGAGAAATTTTATAGTACATTGCTTTATAACTCAGGGCAAACAATTCTTGTTTAACCAGAAATATAAGCAATCAACTATGATTCTTAGATTGTGGAAACATCAAATCTGCAAAACCTTATACAAAAAAAAGCTATCGTATCAGTCAGAGTAGATTGTGTAGTGGTGCTAAATCACCCTCAGAGCTCTACAGCTTGAAAGAATGAGCCCATGATGACTCAGGTTTGGGGGCTTGGTGGGTCCCATTCTGTCTCCCTCTGGTATCTTCTCCAGGAGGGCCTGTCTCCATGCCAGAGGCCAGGAAGCCCTAGGCCCAGGAATACTTTTTATTTCTCAAAGTTCACAGCAGGAAGTAGACACATGCTCTCACGAAATCATTAAAGCAGTAGGGTGGATATTCCTAACATGATTCCCAAAATGTGGGGTGATTTGGGGAACAACACTAATGACTACAACAGACACTCTTTCTCTGGGCTTTCGGATAGAAACTCACTGAACACGTAAACATTGTCATTTCCTTTGGGCCCACTTTCATTTCCCCAGGGCCAGGTGAATAACCATGCCTGAGGTGCAGAGGAACCACAGCATTATCTGGAGGGTTGTGGTGGAAAGTAAAAACTACTGTCAAACAGACTGACACTGTCACAAATCTTCACTTGATCTTAGCCATAAGGCAGAGAAGTTATAACACTGTCATCTGTCTTATCTTCATTTTGGTTCTTACTTTTCTCCTGGAATAAAAACTGTAAAAAAGAAAAAAATTAAGGAGATAAACTCTGAAACTTATGATCCTGGCATTAATTCACCAGGCTTACCAACCAGAGACTTGGCTCCTCTATATTACTGAAACCATGTGTAAACCGAAAGCTAGGCACAAGTAAGGCAAAGCACTGAGATTTTCCTCACAGCTTGTTGTCACATTTTGTTACCGTCCTTCTCTTCGTCCTTCAGGACTTTTGTCCTCTACTTCTGACCTGGCTTACTTGTCTTTGTCCATGCTTGGTTTTCCAGCCTCTAGAGAGTTTTGGGCTCCTTAACTCTTCTCCCTGACACACCCATTAAAACTCCCATCCCAAAAACAGCTAGACTGCAGCACAGGAGGAATAACGCAATCACTTAACAAAAGCAGGGAGGACAGTCAGTGCCAGCAGGAAGGACAGTCAGTGCTGGGTTCCATCTTGGCCTCCCTGGCACTGGGAATAGTCTGGGAGTGCTCAGGGGAATTGGGCTGCAGATAAGAACAGAGACCACTGAGTTCACACTTATTAGATTACTTAATCATGCTTAGCCTCTGTGCACTTACCTGTAAAACAGGAATAATAATGTCTTGATTTGAAAAGTCATTGTGAAGATAAAGTAAGATAGCATGTGTAAAACTTTCTGTTCTCATCTCCTTTTAGCATTATTGGGAGAATTCAATGAAATGTTACGTTTCCTTTCTTCTTTTTCCAGAGGAAAAATGCTGATGCTACCCAACAGGGGAAGTGGAGCACTACCTTTTTTTTTTTTTTTTTTTTTTTTTTAAAAAAAAAAGACTTTTAGGGGCCAGGGAGATGGCTCAGTACAATACATGCTTGCCCAGCAAGCACAAGGGCCTGAGTTCAATCCTCTGTTCTGAAAAACAAAAGACTTTTTAAAAGCTTTCATCTCTAAAATGTGCCTTAAACATACTCAAAATATGCTAAGCTGGTTTTGGAATTGATTCTACAACACTGAGCAATCAAAGGATGAGCAGTCAGGAATCCCAGTCCTGGGCACCAAGATATCATTACTCTGGCAACTCAATTTCTAGAGTTTCTCTTTAGCTGTTTTTAAATTTTATTTCCAGTGGGTCATGCAGTAATGTTCTGTGTGATGAGAGCTCCGTGGCAGCCCACATCCTCTGCTTTTATGGCCTTAATAATATGGCCTGGTTTGGTGACCACCTTGGGGGCGGTGAGCTTTTTGGATGCCCTCTGGGTGCTCCACAAAGACCCTATGGTGGGTCTGGATGGTCCTTTCCAATTGTTGATCGTGAGTGAATGGATATGGAAATACATGTACTTAATCAGCTGTTGCATTCATCTTGTGTTTCTCATTGATAATTACATTTGGCAAATTCTTGTCTTTTCTTGGAGGACATTCAGGGGTGTCTTTTCTTGGCACTGGGCTTCTGGCCTACACCACCCCCTTGCCTCAGCCAGGCAGCATCAGGTTCACATCCTTTGGCTTATTTGCTTCCACAGCCTCTGTATTCTCTTTCAAGAAATCTCTGGTGACATCATCCCTAGCAAAAGCTTCTGTCTTCATATGCTTTATGTTTCTCTCTTCATCTTCCAATTCCTCTACTGCTGAAGGAATAGCCAAAAACTTCATGGAAGGAGATTTTGCAGTCATAAGGTTCTGGAGATCAGTCATTGGCTCCTTTTTCTTCCTCTTAGGAACATCAGTCTGGTTATTTGGATTTCTCTTCCTTTGCTCCTATTTTAACAAAGGTCTAGGAAGATCCTTATTTTGAAAATGTTTTTCTTTGCCCAGATCTTCTAGTTCTTCCAGAAAAGCACAAAGGATCCTTAAATGGAAGGAGCCATCCTGAAATAGCTTCTGGACAAGCACTTCCACCCACTGGAGCTGATGTTTTCCAGTATCATCTGGAATTGTAATTCACTAAACTTCCTCAACCTTCTTCTTTTTTTGGGGGGTAGAACCAGGGATTGAACTCAGGCCTTTGCGCTTGCCGAGGAAGCCCTTATTCCATTGAGCCATCTCCCTGGCCCTCCTCAACCTTCTTGCTGACACCTGAAATATCTTTAACAAGAAACATTTCTGTTCTGTGAGCAGCACTGGAAAAAATAGGCAATATGGAATCAACAATACCCTGCGCTGGAAATTGTGGCAGACTAATGGCTGTACCCTAGTGACAGCGAACCTTTTAAAGACAAGTGCCCAAACTGAAACCCAAAGACCACTTACTTACTGAAAAGCGCCAACAGTGCAACTGAACCTCACAACTGAGGTTTTAGTTTAGAAACAAACAAGCAAACTTATACATTAACATCTTTTTTTAAACAAAAACGAATAACCTGAGTTATGCTTTGCCACCACAAGCAAATCAATATTATTACAGATAGTTAAGCACAAAAAGACTGTTCTTTGTGGCATACAGTTTTATTTCGACAAAACATAGCCATAACCACCACCAGTACAGTTTTGCTATCCCCAAAATTCCCCATACTGTTAACTTCTACCACCTTCCTAACACTGGGAACCATGGAACTATTTTCTGTCATTTTTCTTGCCTCTCTTAGAGTGTCATATAAACATAATTATAGATAGACTTTGAGCATAGTCGTGCTTGCTTAGCATAATGTGCTTGAGATTCATTAACGTTGTTGCTTCTATCCAGAGTTTATTATTTATTGCTGTTCCATTGTATAGAGAGGTACTATGGCTTGTTGAAGCCCATTTGGGTGGTTTCATTTTTAAAAAATTAGGAATAAAGCTACTTGAAGCATCCACATACATATTCTTGTGTGAACATTGTGTTCATTTTTCTTAGGTAAATACTTAGGCCTGGGCTTATGTGCTGTGTCCTATGATAAATTTATGTTTAATTTGGTAAGAAATTGCTGCTTGCCAAAATGGCAGTTGCATTCTCATCGTATGAGTGTTCCAGGGGCTGGGAGATAGCTCAGCAGCAAGAGCATCTGCCCAGCAAGCACGAGGTCCTGAGTTCGATCCCTGCTACATGTCAGTGTTCCATTTGCTCTTCAATCTTGTCCAAAACTTTTGAGCTTAAATTTTCTGACTTTACCATGGGGGGGGGGGAAATAAAAGAACATAGTGACAATAAAACAAGGAGTTAAAAACTGAAGAGAAGCTATAAAACTTTTTAAAACTGCCGAAGCCCCATTTAATGTGCATAGATAAGTGGTGTTATTTTCAAGGTAAGAATGTAGGAGAAATATATTTGGAAAAACAAATTTGTAGAAAATATAATTGAGCCAAAATAGTCTAAATTTTTTTCTCTTGGGTTTTGTGTACTGCTATCACAGACATGTACATGTACTAGTATAATGACTCCTATATAATTATTTTTTTCTTATTTAAATAACAGCCCTGGGCCTGGGGAGCTAGTTCAGAGGCACAGGCACCTACCTGGTAAGCACAGGGTCCCCAGTTTGATCCCTGCGCCCACAGACCATGCAGGCCCCAGAGCACCTGGCGTTCATGCAGGCTGGAACCAGGTGTGATACGTGGTGCATGCCTGTAATCCCAGCACTAGGGAGGCTGAGACTGAAGGATTGCTGTAAGTTTGACACAGATACTGGCCTAGGGGCTACAAAAGTGAGCACAGGGTGGACCCAAACAGCATAGTGAGACCCTATCTCAAAAAAAAAAAACCAATAACAACAACAATCCTCCAAAAATGTTAAAATAGGTTAACAAGAGACAAAAAAAAATCTATAATTCTATCACTCAAATTCCAATATTGATAGCTTCTGGGAATAATTCTTTTATTCTTGTATATGTGTCATTACTTCGTAGTAATTATAATTTACAGTGTTTTATGTTTTAATTTTCCATTTTATATGAAATCACATGTATCTCACATATTACATGATTTAAAACAACAATCATGATTTTTACATATTTTCTAGCAGGTTATGATTTTTATTTTAACATTTAGCTCTTCTACCCAGTTTGATTTTACTTTAGTATATGATGAGAAATAAAGGTCTAGATTTAATCTGCATGTGGATAGCCAGGATAATGTTTTTTTAATGTATTGGTTGTTACAGATCTCACTGTGCAGCTCAGACTCCTAGTGATCCTCCTGTTTTCAGCATCCTCAGCCCTGTGATTACAGGTGTGCACCACTATGGCAGGACTCTGGCCAGCTCAGCCTTCCCTGGGGGCAGGGATGGTGCAGCATGTGGTGCTGGGGATAGAACCTCGGTGTTATGGTTTGTGTCTTGTTGCCCCCCCCAAGGCCCCGTGTAGTCATGGGGTGGGCACTTCTAGAGTTTGTGATTAACTCAAGATCCACTGGGATTATGTGTGATCTAAGGCTGGGATTATGGGATTTAGTACTGCTGGGTTTATGGTGTGAGTACTTCCTCCAGCCTGGGGCAGAGAGCCTGAGTGTAATATAACAGAGAGACAGACTTTCTTTAATGATTGCTCTTTATTGCACTGTTGCTGTTCTGTCACCATGAACTGCTGCTCTCTGCCCTGTGCCCCTCTGCCTTGGAGCCAGCTGAGTACAGACTGAAACCTACAGTAACTGTGAGCTAAATAAACCTTTCCTTCCTTCATTTTGGGTGTTGGGTATTTGTCCCAGCAACGAGAGAAGAGTAACTAAGACACTTGGTCCCTGCACTTGCCTGAGCAGGAGCTTTATTTCACTGAGCTATCACATCAGCCCTTGGACCATTTATTAAAGAGGCCATTTTTCCTCAGTTATATTTTTCTACTGTCAGAAAACAAACAGTTGAATGCACTTGGAGTTGTTTCTGCAGTCTCCAATCTCTAAAAGTCTTGATGTCACAAGCACAGGCAAGGACCTTAGGGACAGAACATGAATGTACAGGAACTAGTACCAATAACAATGCGTGGGATCATATCAAACTGAAAAGCTCCGTACAGCAAAAGCAATAACCAACAAGAGTGAAAAGACAACCGATATGAAGGGAAAATAATTTTGCCAGCTGTTCTTCTGACTGAAGGCTAGTATTTACAATATCTAAAATACTAATATGTATAATTAATATAGAATAAATATATAAATATGTAACAATATTTACAATATAAAAATACTAATATATATAATTGATATAGAATAAAGTATTGCATTATGGAATTTTATATATATATATATATATACATACATACATACATATATATATATATATATATATATATATATATATATATATTTTATCCACCTGTTGCTGAGCACTGAAGCTGATTCTGTATTGGAGACACTAGGAATAGGGCCACAGTAAAAATGGTGCAGTGCCCTTCTTTAGCTTCTCTGCCTCCCATTTCTGGAGAAAATTGATTTGATTATCTAACTATCACTAAGATGTTAACCAAGAGGCTTTTTTCCCCTACATCCATAGAAATTAATATTTTAATACCTGTGAAAAACAATATTTAATTCTAAGAGGTGATTGTTAATTTGGAAATTTGGGGCACCATAACATAGAGATAAGGGAGATACTTGACATAGAGTAAGGTTTATTTTTTTCCCATTTTATGTGTGTATGATTGATTTGGATATAACTTTAAACCATTTTATTCTTATAAAAGCTATGTTTCTTGTTACATAGGTCTTGCTTTTTCTTGATCTTTACCATCCAGCAGAAAAGTAGTAAACTGAAGTATAAGAAGTGAAACCATATTATTTTGCTGAGCTATAAAGGACTCAAGTCAACAACTTCTGATGTTGCCAGATAAATGGAAAACTCAATACTATTATGGACTACTGAACTACTTGGGAGTATTTTACTGAACTCACACACCTATAATATTTAATTGATAAAACTAAACAAAAAAGAGGATACAAATGAATGACCATTTTGTATCTGTATATTCAAAATGGTTAAGATAGATATACAGCTACATTCTCTTAATTCAATGAATACAGGGATCTGTTCTAATAATGTTTGTAAATGGACTATCATGTCTGCATCTTGTACAACAATTAACTACTAAGAAAACAATATGTAATGCATTAATTATTGAAATTGTCTTACTAATTTGATTTGAAAATGTCTCATGGCTATTTGTTTTTCAACAAAAATATGAAAAAATCATTAATTAAAAATACAATATTTCAGTACAAATATACATATGTAATGCTGTAATTTTTCTTCATTATTCAGAGAGAATTCATGGAGATAAACATATTTTAAGAATAAAGAGGAATGGGTTTGCAACCAAACACAAAAATTAGTTTTTACTGGGATACAAGAATCTAATTGGTCTTGTGGCTTTCCTGCTGTATTTAGTTGTTATTTCTTATAGCAATTTTGAGAGAACCCAGTGGCAGTCTGATTTCAGTCTACCTTGAAATGTGGAATAGTTAACTGGAAGAATTAATATATCTAGGCGACCCACATTTAGTTTTCTGAAAATGCTCTGTTGAAAGTTTGTAGTAGTATGGAAATACATATTGTGTCTTTGTTATATTAAATGGATTACTCTTTTTTTGAAATTGAGCTTAACTGAAACTTGTTCTGAAGTTTGGTATTTTCATGCTCAATAAAATGTTTAATTCAGCAATAAAAAACATTTTATTCTAAGATATGAACAGATTAAATTAAGTAGTGCTATAAACAACCTATTTATTTCTGGGACAAACTTTTGACTCAACCAGAGATTAAAAATGGTAAAAAATTGTACATGTCATCACTATTTGAAAATTGTGTAAACTACAGCTTGAGTTAGAGTAACTATTTTTCTAAAACTAATGAACAAATCATTCATTATGATAGAATTTACAGTGCTTTCTCAGTGGTCAGCTCTGGGACCTTGATGACAATTGATGTAAGATATATTAGTTAGGGGTCTTTAGAGGAATAGAATCAATAAAAAATATGTGTGGCCAGGTCCCAGGGAGATGGCCCAGTAGAATAACCACTTTCCTGAAAGCGCAAGGTCCTGAATTCAATCCCTGGTTCTGCCAAAAAAAAAAAAAAAAAAAAAAAAAAAAAAAAAAAAAAAAAAAAAAAAAAAAAAAAAAAAAAAAAAAAAAAAAAAAAAAAAAAAAAAAAAGAAAAGAAAAATGGCAAATAATATAGTTCAGCAGTACAATACCTCTCTGGCAAGTGCAAGGTCTTTAGTTTAATTCATGATACAAAATATATATGCAATTGTACAACAGGATTTGTCACTCAGGTGTATAGGGTCGGAGATGGGAGAGTCTACAGTAACTATCTGTGTGCCAGAGAGCCAAAGGATCCAGTAGCTGCTCAGCCCAAGATGAAAGTCATAGAACAAGAGGGGCCAAGGGCACCAAACTGGCCCAAAGTCTAAGCCTTAAAGCTCACTGAAGAGTCACCAGCGTAAGCCTGGGTTTGAAGGCTGAAGGAACTGGAGTCTGATGTCCAAAGTCAGTGGTGAGGACTCAAGCTCTTCTCTTCAGTCAGCATGGACCTTTTCCCCTCAGACTGCTGATGTACATCTCAACCATCCACAGATGCACCTACAACCACAGCTAACTAGTCTGCTTGACCTTTCTCAATCCATTCAACTTGACAAATCATGATTAACTAATGGTCACAGGAGCAAAACTTTTATGGACTTGGAAGTGCAAATTAAGTTCCATAAGTACCAGTCAGTGGAGACAGAAGTAGCTACTTGTGACAAAGGCCCTGCCTGAATGGATAGGCCAGAGCACACAGCCTGGCCTGATGTTAGAGCAAACACCCTCATAGGAGTGAATGAGTTCGCTCGGCCAAAGTGTATGTCTACACGAGTCTGCTGGAAATGAGTAGAGTCTTCTAGACATGAAGAATTTGTGGTACAAGTTTCCAAATATTCTAAGCCAAGTGTTACAAAGATTGGATACATAGATTAATCAATTCATTAATATAGCAATGTATTTAAAACTTCAGCAATGAGGAAGAGGGTAAAAGATATGTGGTAAGTGTCTGTGGTCTATTAAAAGCACAGTTTTCTTGCTTGCTGATTTTAGTGGCATTTGCAACTGTGACATTAAAAAGATAATTGAAGACCTGGGTGTTTCTGAATGCAATGAATTTATTCATGCTTTTATTGATCTTGAAAGCAAACTGTACCCAAAATCTGCGGCTATTCTGGGATTAGTTTGCTGTATTATAAATCCAAGGCTTGTTGACTCTCATGGTTTTTAAAGCTATTTGGAAAAGCAAGTAGCAAACAACAGAGTCAAGATGCCAGACTAAAATCACTCAAAAGTACTTTGCTTTCTAGAGCTTCTGAGATGACGCAAAACTAGCACAGGAGTCACATCTTAGGCTAATGAGTCAGGGCAGATTTTGAGACCTGGTCACCAGCACAGGCCCCACAGGCCACTGCTCAGAAGGGTGTACACTTGGCATTTCATGCTTGGTGACCTTGTCTTGAAATTCTTAAGAATTTTACTTTTGATTTGTGTTTTTTCAGTGAATTCCGATGGGACAATGGAGCATGTACTAGAAGCTTGTGGGCTGTGGTCACGTGTGCCCCACGTCCCAACACAGAATCCTGTGGTAAAGATATCCTCACTGATTTCACTGGTGACAAGAGATTTTTTTTTTTTTTACTCTGGGATGAACCTTTTAGCTTTATTTCTACCATGGCATAAATAATATGGAAGAAGTTACATGACAAATGCATTTTCATCCCTACTACTGTCATCATAATTACTTCTTACCTAAAACATGATGAATATACCAACTTAATGCTTTTAAATTTACAGGAGCATTGACAAATATGCAGATTTCTTGCCACTTGTTGATATTTCTAAATATTGAAAACTGAACTTGATCTAAAAGGGATCAAGCCTCTGCCACTATTACTGTCAACTGTTCTTTTGATTTCTCTTTACCATATTTGTTAGTGACCTTCACTCTTTCAAGATCAAGTGACCTACTGATGAGCTGCTAAGTGAAAGCTAAGTGCAGGCCAACTTCTGCTGTCTGTTTTTTTTTTTTTTTTTTTTTTTTTGTCTTTTTGAGACAGGGTCTTGCTATGCAGCTCAGGCTGGCCTTAAGCTCACTTTGTAGCTCGGGCTGGTCTCGAACTCACAACAATCCTCCTGCCTCAGCCTCCCGAGTGCTGGGATTATAGGCATGCGCCACCACGCCCGGCTAAAACATTTTCATTTCTTTTTTTTTTTTTTTTTTTTTTGCGGAACCGGGGATTGAACTCAGGCCATTGCACTTGCCAGGGAAGCGCTTATTCCACTGAGCCATCTCCCCAGCCCTGTCTGTTTTTATTTAGAAACAAAATTTTTGTTGTAAAAGCACAGTTATAACCATTCATCTATTAGTTGTCCATATTTTCTTTTACAATTCAACACCGTGGTTGAATAGTAAGAGACAAGAGATCATACATACATCTTCCAAAGTCAAAAACTTTGTTAGACCCTACTTTGTTGATAACCAGATTGTCTGTTTCCCTTGATCTGTCTAAAATGAGAGGCAAAGTATAACCAGTGTCAGAAGAAAAATAATGTAAAATAAGCACCATCCGACAGTTTTGCCTACTTACTGCTGTCATTTATCCATTGAAGTACCTATACTTTTCTTAATGTCTTAATGCTAGACAAGAAGAAAGAGAAAAACATTACACAAGGTGATTCAACTTAACATCACTTTTTAAGCTGAAGATGTTCTCATGGTAAAAGTAATTTTCAACTTTAAACTGTTGAGACAAATGACACATAAAACCCCTTGTCAATCAGTGTTTTCTTTATGTTTCTTTGAAATTGTAAAGCAAGGGTTTGAGACTTGAAACTTCAGTGTACTGTGGCATAGAGTAACCTATCAGTTGTCTAACTAGCTTCTAACAATTTCACATGAGTGTGCACAGAGACAAGAAAATAATTACCAAAGGACTAAGTTTGATTACTTAGAAATAATTATTTGTTTTCTATCTTCACTTGTCACATATCCCTGCATATATATATATATATATATATATATATATATATATATATATATATATATATATATGTATGTATGTATGTATACACATTAGATTATTTTTCCAAGGAATTGTCCTCAGCATTTTCACACAGTGCTGACTATGGTTAAAAACATAAGAAATTTCACAAGCTAATAATAAATTTTCACATTAGAATCTGTATCAGTTAGCATTTTACTAGAGGAACAGATATAACACAAGATGTACAAATGTATAGGAAATTATCAGACTGGCTTAGATAGTCAGCCACAGAGAGTGACGAGGAAGTACAATGTGCAGAGGGTGCATGTACCCTGGACACTGAAGGGTTTAGACTAAGGTCTGGCACTCACTGAAGTGTTCCCTGCAAGTCCATATCAGGAGGCTGATGGGTCTGCAATGGAAGGCTGAAGAGTCTGTACTAGAACCCAGGGGATGATGTCTAACCTGACTGTGAAAGACCAGAGCTCCTCCAAGGAAATGAAATACTCTATCATTTTAAAAATTTTCTTTTATATCCTTTAAGTGATGAGTCACTAGGGTGGGGCCTTCACATCCTAGGGTGTGGAATTGCTGAGCTGATTTAGTTAAGCTTTTAATTCCTCAAGTTGACACAATCGATCAACCACTACAGAAGCCAACAAAATTGGGCCCCAGTGACTACACCATTGTTCTCCAATTACTCTCACAGTTTGCCTTAGGTTGTAACAGAGAAGATATTTCACATAAATGACCCACTCTCCAGAACAGAGCATTTGGATTTCTAGTACTAAACCAAGAACACAGAGGAATTTAAAATAACAGGCACTGCATGGACTAAGAGCTTGCTTAAGCATGCACAAGGGCCAGGGTTCTATCCCTGGCATCAGCTGTTATGCTGGCATCCCCCCCCCCCAAGCGTGCTGAGCCAGTGATGGAGTCCAGGCATGGTGACACACACCTGTAATCCCAGCCCTAGGGAGGCTGAAAACAGGAGGATCACTACATCCAAGCCGGGTAGTGAGACCGTGCACACACACAAAACAAAAACAACAAAACAAAACAAAAAAACAGGCACTATACAACAGAGCAGTGAACAAACTCTAGGCCTCTTATTTTGCTTCAAGCTATTGATATTATTTAAAGCAAGATAATTTCTTTGTTTTTTATTTATTATATATATTTTTCATTTATGTATTTGGTACATGGTCTCACTATGCAGCTTAGACTTGTAGTGATCCTCTTGTTTTCAGCCTCCCCAGTGCTGGGATTGCAGGCAGGTGCTACCACACTCAGATTTGGATCCACCAAGGCATGTGGACCAGGGCTCAAACCCTGTTCTCTGAGCTTGCCAAACCAGGTGCTTCGTTTGCTGACCTATTTCAGTGGCCCTCAAATAAGATAATTTAATATTTCATCTAAAAATGAGACTATGCATCTTTTTACAGGAGAGATGGAATTTCAGCCAGTAATCTTATGTTCAAAAGATTCTCTTAACTCTGGCCTCTTTTTTTAATGCACTCTTTAAATTAAAGCAAACAAACAAAAACTGAAACTGGGGACTTCCAAGGGTTTATTGTGAATATAAACTCTAAATCAATTTTAAAATTTTCTGCATGGAATGAGATAGAGAGTATTTGCCAGGATGATGTATAAAACTACTCTTTTTCATTGAACTGAAATAGCACATGTGTCATGGTTTGACTCACCTATCATTGAACCTCCTAATGGGTTCTCTGGCTATTCTAGCTATGTGTCATTATTATATTGTTTACTTTTCTTATTGCATTCCTTGAGATGGCCTCCAGGGGTGCACTACCACTGAGCTATGTCACCAGTGCTTCTTATATCTTAGAATCTCTCTAAGTTTCTCATGTTGGTTTTGAGGTCACCATCCTCCATTCTCAGTGTCTCAAGTAGCATGGATGACATCACCATATCTGGCTTACCATATTGTTTTGGTAAATGTAGCTTTGTAATAGGTTTTATGTCAGAACACATTTTCCCCTTTTCAAAAATATTCTTTTTTAATTCTTCATATTTATCATTCCACATGCTTATGAGCATGGAGGAGAGAGAGAGAATTCTATTCAGAGGTATGATGTTAGTAGGGATTCAACCCAGGCCTTCATTGATTACCTTTCCAGCCTCTTTGAAATTTTAATTTTAAGACACAGTCTCATTCAATTGACCAGGTGGGATTGAGTTTATGATCTTTCTGTCTCAGCCTTCAGAGTGTTAGGATTATAGGTGTTCCACCATACTCACTACATGTATAATTTAATTTAGTAAAAGTAACTGTCTTGTCCTGTCAACTTCACCTCCAAGAGATAGAATATATTTACACTTATTTATGTTTAACAACATGCTAATTAAATGTCATAGTTTTTGCCTATAGGTTCTTTTTTATTTTGTATTTAGTACAGAATCTGCAGGATGTACAGGGTCTCACTCTGTAGATCGGGTTCATAGTGATCTGCCTCTGTTCAGCCTCGCAAGACCTGGGATTACAGGTGTACATCACCACGCCCAGTCTCAGTCACATCTCAGTGAGCCTCTAGGGGCAGGCCTGGCACAGCATGCTGGGGATCAAACCCCTGCTGTTATATCTGCCTAAGCAGGCACTTTAATCCACTGAGCTATTTGGCCTGGCTAGGTTCTTTTTCTTTTTTTTTCATTTGAGTATTTCGTACAGGGTCTCATGATGCAGACTGGATTCATGGTGATCCTCTTGATTTCAGCCTTACCAGCCCTGGCGTCACAGGCTTCGAGGACTATGGACAACCACTAGGAAAATAACAAGGTAGAAAGTATTAATTATTGAATCTTTGATGTAATTCAGGTATAAAAAAATAAGATACGCAAACAGCTACATTCTCTTTCTTCACTGATAAGAGTCATATGCTTTAATAATGTCTGTAAGTATAATATCATGTATGCACCTTCTATGATACCAAAACATTACGAAAACAGTTTGCAATGTATTAATTTATCAAATCCATCTTGTCAAGGTATCTTAAAACCGTCTCAATGATATTTATACTTCAATAAAACAAAAATAAAAATAAATAAAATAAATAAAAGACAAAAACATAAAATAAAATAGTTAATATTAAACTGATTCTGCTCATGTTTTTATTTTATTTTATTTTATTGAAGTACAAATATCAATCAGATAGTTTCAAGACACCTTAACAAGACATATTCAATAAATTAATACATTGCAAGCTGTTCTCATAATGTTTTGGTATCATACAAGCTGCATACACATTATATTTACAGATATTATATTAGCAGATGTCTCTTATCAGTAAATTAAGAGTATAGCTGTTTACTTATCTTATTTTTTATACATGAATTATATCAAAAATTCAATAATTATTTTCATAGTTGATGACCGTAGTACTAGAAGCTGACATAATACCTGTCCAACCACCATTAGTGCAGATCTTGTCTCTATAAGATTATGCAGAAGCACAGCGTTATCTATCCCAACTGTACTGTGTATACACACACATCATGATTTTTCCTTTCTATACCCCTTCCTTTGTCTACACCTGTCAAAGCTGGGCACGCCATTGTCATTCAACTAACTTAGGTGCTTGAACTCGACACCACAGTCCAACACAGTCCAGCATTCCACAACAATAGTGAGTTATTCAAAGAAGTTGTCGACTATAGCCAGTTACAGCCCCGCTTAATATGGCCCCACGATGTATACTTCATTTTTATACTTTTCTGCTAGATGGTTAAGACCTAGATAGATCAAGACTTATATACCAACACATGAACTTTATGTTTCTTATGTGGTCAGTGAAGTCCGCTCAGGGTTTGTCTTGTAGTCCTGTATATTATTCTGTAGATCCTTTGTCTGTGTCATCCATGTGGATGAGTCACGGCCAATGCTTGACCAGTTTGCTCTCTGTGAGAGCCTGAGAGAAAGTTTTCCCTTCATGTGACTCTCCCCAGGCACACTATAGAACTTCAGTCTCTTTCCTCTGTGGCTCCATAATCTCCTTGTTCAGAAAATTTGGAGCTCACCTGAGTTGCATGATGTTGTAGTACAGGTTCTCCTATGTCCTGAGTCTTCGCTGACCTTGAAAGGCTAGGGTCAAAATGTTGGCTGGCCTTGTGGCTCTTCTATTTCTCCAACTCTGACTTGTGATCTTAGGTTGTTAACCATCCAGAAGAAAAGCTGATTAGTATCCTGCAGCATATGCCCTTCACTTTGCCTTATCTGACTCAATTGATTTCACTTGTTGTATGTTTCCTTTTGTATTTCTGCTTTTCGCTTGTTATACTAGGGAGACTATATGATATTTACAAATGTGTGTCATACACTTATGAATATATGTACAAGTGGCATCCACTTCAGTATAAATGCTTCAAGCTTATCATTCTTAATAGCTGAATAATACTCCATTGTATAGAAATACCACATCTTTTTCAACCATTCCTCATGTGATGGACATCTTGGTTGTTTCCAAGATTTTGCTATCACACATTGAGCTGCTATAAACATAGGTACACATATATCTCTATGATACAATGTTTCCAGATTCTTTGGGAAAATTCCCAATAGGACGATAGCCGGCTTGAATGGGATTTCTAGTCCTACTCTTTTGAGGAGTCTCTACGCTGACCTCCGCAATGGTTGTACCAGTCTACATTCCCACCAGCAGTGGAGAAGTGTTCCCTTTTCCCCACAACCTCTCCAACATTTATTGTTGGTTGATTTCCTTATGATAGCCATTCTTTCTGGAGTGAGATGGTATCTCAGTGTTGTTTTTATTTGCATTTCGTGAATGGCAAATGATGTGGAGCATTTTTTCATATATTTATTGGATTCTTTAATTTCGCCCTCTGAGAAGTGTGTATTCATCTCAGATGCCCATTTCTGAATTGGGTCTTTAAATTTGAGGGCTCTGTTATATCTTAGTTCTTTATATATTTTAGACAGTAGTCCTCTGTCTGATTGCTTATTAGTTAGGATTTTTTCAAAATTTGTGGGTTGTCTTTTCACTCTGTTGACAATTTCTTTATGATTCACTGATTCTTGAAGCTGTTTTCTTCATCTCAATTGAATTAATTTCTGGTCTAATCTTTATGATTTCTTCCTGTCTTTGAGCTCTGGGCTTGGTTTGTTCTTCCTTTTCTAGATGGCAGAGGTGCAGCGTTAGTATGTTTATTTGTTCCTGTTCTGGTTTCCTAATGTGAGAGTTCATAGCTATGAATTTCCCTTGGAGAAGAAGTGCTTTCATCACATCCCATAAATGCCCATAAGTTGTGGTTGAATTTTCATTGAACCGTAGATATTGTTGAATTCCTTGTTTCATTTCATCTTTAACCCATTGATTGCTGAACAGCGTGTTGTTTAATTTCCATGTATTTTGGGTTTTTCTTTCTGGTTTCTTTTGTTGTTTATTTCCAGTTTCATTGCATTGTGGTCAGATAATATGCATGGGATAATTTCTGTTTTCCTCCATATACTTAAGCATGACATATGGACCAGTATGTGGTTTATTTTAGAAAATGACCCATGTGCAGCTGAAAAAAATGTGTATTCAGCTGTGTTTGGGTGGAGCATTCTATACATGCCCATTAAGTTCATTTGCTACAAGCTCTGGTTCAGTTTTGCTATTTACTTTCTAATTTTTTGTCTGGTTGACCTATCTTTTTGGGATAAGGGCATGTTAAGGTCTCATGTTTAGATTGTGGTATTGGATATTTGATTTTTCATGTCCATTAAGATTCTTCTTACATAGTTGGGTGCTTCTGTGTTTGGCACATAGATATTTATGAGTGTTACCTCTTCCTCTTGAATTTCTCCCCTAACCAGTATATAGTTGCCTTTTTTATTTTGTTTGATCTTTCTTGGTTTGAAGTTTAGACTGTCTGAGAACAAGATCACTACTCCTGCTTTTTTCTGAGGTGCTGGGGCATGAAGTATTGTTTTCCATCCTTTGACATTCAGCCTATGAATTTCCTTATGAGTTAAGTGTCTTTCTTGTATACAGCATATTGTTGGGTTTTGTTTCCTAATCCACTGTGCCAGTCTATTTCTCTTAATTGGTGAATTGAGTCCACTTACACTGATGGTTATAATTGAGATGTATTGATTTAGATTTTACAAGTTATTTACCTGCTGTTGTTTACTCTTTTTTTCTCCTATGTTTAATAGTTTGCTCTATTTTGTGGGTTCCTTCTGTTCTATTTGGTGGAGATCTGATCATTTTGTTCCCTCTCTAGAACATCTTTCAGTTGTCTGTGTAGGGTTAGCTTTGTCATTATGAAATTCTTTAGTTATTCTTTATCATGGAAATATTTCACTTCTCCATCAAACTTGAAAGAGAGTTATGCAGGGTATAATAGTCTGGGTTGGAATTTGTTTTCATAGAGGATTTGAAGTACTTTGCTCCATGCTCTTCTTGCCTTCATGGTTTGTGCAGAGAAGTTGGCCATAATTCTGAAGGGTTTTCTTTTGAATGTGATCTACTTCTTTTCTCTAGCAGTTTTCAGTATATTTTTTTGTGCTGGATTTCTGGAATCTTGACTATTACATGTCTCAGTGTGTTTTTAATTAGTTTGAAATTATTTGGCATTCTGTATGGTTCAGTTACCTGAATGTCAGATTTCCCCATATTTAGGAAGTTTTCTGCTATTATTTCTTCCCATATTCTTTTTATATCATGTATATTGACTCCTTCTTTCTCATTGATGTCTATTAGTCTCATGTTGTTCATGTTTGCATCATCTTGCTGGTGATGAATTATTTTTTCCTGCATCCTAGTTGTTTTTAAGAGATTTTTTCTTACCTTTTCACTAGCTGCCACAGCGTCTTCAAGATCTGAAGCTCTATCTTTACTTTCATTGAAATGGCTTTGCAGCCTTGTGATTGAAATTTTAAGTTCTTCTGTATCTGTTTGACTCTGCTTCATGCAATCTATTTCTTTCCTGTGTTGCTCATTTAAGGAATCCATCACTTTTCTAGTTTCATCTGTTTTTTTGTCAGGGTCTTCTTGAGAAGCAGTTATTAATTCTTTTACTTCAGAAATTATTTCTGATCTGATTTCCTTTATATGTTTCTGCATTTGATTCTTTACTTCAGATGCTATTAAGTCAGAGATTTCTTTTTTTATTTCAGAGATTAATTCTGATCTGAGTTCCTCTATACCTTTCTGCTGTTATCTCTTTACTTCACTATTAATTCAGACATTTCAGCTGTGCTAGTGTCCTCTGCACTTATTCTGGGTGGGCTCAGGATGTAAAATTGCATTTTGCACCTTCTCTTTGTCATTTTGTATAACTGTCCTCTGACGTTTGGTGTAGAGGTTTGGTGGTTATAACCTTAGCACCTACTAAAATTTGAGTGCAGATCTACTAAGTTTGAGTTAACCTAGTTGTGCCTGGCTTGGGTCTGACTACTGTGCTCAGCTCCTTCTTATTACAACAGGCAAACCTGTTGTCACCCTCCTGAAAGATTTTCTGCTCCTGGATTAGCTGTGTGGTTTGGCCTCTAGTCTCTCTAGAGGTACTTCAGCTGCAGAGTTTCACCCCAAGCCTGTATTCCATGCCTGGGTTGGGTCTGAAGGGGTCTTGGGCTCACTTGAGAGGTCAGAAACTCTTGCACACACTCACTGGGCCTGGGCTTGGCTGTGTCTGCAGTGGTTCCAAGAGCACAGTGGAAATTCTCACTCACAAGGTGGATTTGGGCTGGGTCTGCAAGGGTGGAGGGGTCCCAAGAGCATAGTGGAAATTGTTATTCACAAGGTGGGATTGGGCTGTGGGTCTGGGGGGCTGGAGGGGCCCCAAGAGCGCAGTGAAAGGTCTCACTCATGTGACAAGCCTTGCCTTGGTCCAGAGGATAACTTTGATTTAATAACTTATTTTAAACATAGGTTTAATGATTTTCTAAGTATGTAATCAAATTATCCATGGGTATTTAGGAAGATATTTGAATAACTTTAAAGTTGAACAGAACTTACAAAAGCCAGAAACTCAAAATTCACAAATGATAGCTTTAGTAACATTAGATTTTTAAATTCTCATGTAATGAGCTCACTTTGTGTATTAGTTTAAGTTTACCTTGTAAAATACTCAGAATATGCTAGCTAAAATATGATTTATTCCTCTTGGCAGTTCTTAGAGTCTACTGGCTGTCTCTGTCACATGGGTTTTGGGAATTTTCAGTCATGGGATGGGGTTTGGGTCTTTTTTCCAACCAAAAATGGGATTCAAAATGATATAAATGGCCTGCAGAGAGAAGCACGGCCTTCACACTCACAGGGTAGGGACAGTGTGAAGACAGTGGCTTGAACAATTAGGCTTCTGATGGCCACAGAGGCCAGTACAGGTAATACAGATGATGGCAGCAGTGGGAGTGGGTGGGTCAGAAAGAAGCCCAATATAGCAATAAACTTCATTTTAGAGAGCTCAGGAGTCTACCTTGCCTATAAAATCTAATAGGAGAGCGGTCACCTCAGATCTATGGAGGCAGTCATTCAAGTTATGTGTGAGCATATTTTAGCTCACTGCTGTTATCTGAGTCTCATTCCTCCATGAGATCTGCTAAATCTGTGCTGTCCAGTGTAGCACCCACTCACACAGTATTTCCCATCAGAAGGAAGGAATGGAAACAGTGTTAGGACAGTTGATCAAACAACCTTTGTCTTGAATTTAGGGCAAGCTCTGGTCCTACTTACTTCAGTGCTTAGAAAACAGCTTCAGAGCATCTCCCATCCTGCAGAGTGCTTCTTGACCTGCCTAGGACCTAGGATACCCTACCACTCAAGCCCGAGGACTGAAATCCAGTGTTGCAGACAATCTTTAACTGTCTCTCTGATGTTCTGTCAATAAACCTAAACATCTTGCTATCACCACAGTGAACATTAACCCGCATAATGTATCCCTGAATTCTTCATTATTGCACTCCTTGCCTCCTAGAAAATTTGTGTGCCAGGTCGGTGGTGGTGGTAGTATCACAACACAGGAGCAATTTTGAAATTTGTGCATTAGGAAAAAAAAAAAATTACCCACCGTAAAAGCTGTGTTCTGTGACTTGCAGATGACAGTGCCCTCCACCAGAGGTCTCCAGCTCACTGACATTAGATGACAGTAACTTCCATGGAAAATGCTACATTGGTGCCATCCCCTCCAGTAGCCCCTAACTCTGTAGACCTATCTAAGTGCGTGGAGATGAAGTGAAATTAAAAATTCAGTTTCTCAGTCATGTTCATTATATTTTAAATGTTCAGTAGCCATACAGGCCAGCCACTTGTGAGCTGGGAAATGTGGACAGCTGACCTTTCTATCACTGCAGAGAGGCTAGTGGACATGCACTACGTGCTGTAGATTGAATTCATAAATGTAGAAAGAGTAGCTCAGGGTCCCACTGCTAAAATGACAAAGATGCAGCGCTTCTCCAATACTCAATGCTTGAATCCTTCTTTCTCCAGATGATGTTTGGAAGACAGATAAGCATGTTATTATTTGTCATCATATGGAACTTACTCTGTCCCAAGGCAGCTCATTATAGAGCTGTTTTCTACTAATTCATCAATGTCATATAACTTTTTTTCTCTTGTTGAGAAAATCAGACCTGGGAAATGATAAGGAAAAGATCCAGAAAAAATTTAAAATGGGTGTCTTAAATTTATTCTTGGCTGTGTCCCTGGCATGCTAAGAGACCTGAGGAGAGCTGCTGAACTTGTCTGGCCTGCCTTTGCTTCTGGATAAAATGGGTGGAGAAAGTGGATGCTCTCTGAGACTGAGAACTGCGAACCAAGCCTGAAGTCTAAAGGGATCATGAACACTCCTGATAGTTAGTGCTGACCTCTGACCCATGAAGGAGACTCAATGTGCCCAGAACCTGCTGGTTACTCTGCCGCATGTGATGATGACCTCAGAACAGCTGTGGTAGGCAAAAATGGCTAATTGTACAGATCATATTAGATTAAATTTTAAATGTACACACCACTTCCTATTTTGTCTGTCATCTTAAGAGAAAAAATTAATTTTATTCCTTGTTAATATGTGACAGCTAGCGCTGGGCACGGTGGCACAGGCCTATAATCCCAGCACTCGGGAGGCTGAGGCAGGAGGATTGTTGTGAGTTTGAGACCAGCCTGAGCTACAAAGTGAGCTTAAGGCCAGCCTGAACTGCATAGTGAGACCCTGTCTCAAAAAAAAAAAAAAAAAAGACACAAAAAAATATGTGACAGCTATCATATCACTTCACTGACACTATTTCAGACACGACACTGTGACTTTATTCCAAGGACCTCAATTACAGACTTAATCTAATTTTAAGATTATTGAAAAACAAAACAACAACCACCTCCCTGAACTGTTCCTTTCTGTATGATACCTTTCCTTAAAATACTCTTTTTCATAGATACGTAGACATGGTCTATATCCTATGTTCTAGCTATTCATACTTTGAACAAATGGGCTTTGAAAATTATTACTTTAAGGAAAAAGATGAGATAATTTTTAGTTGTATGTTCCAGGTTTTCTCAAGATGCAGATGTGAATATTTTCACATCTGACATTTCTCTTGTACACAGCATTCACCTTTCAGTAACTAGATCAAATTCTTACCTACTTGTATGGAATTCATTCATCACTTCTCATGTGTACAATTCATAGCAAGTCAACCAAGGACAAAATAAATTATACACTGGAGTTTAAGGAGAAGAAACTGTCAAGGGGAAGAAAAAGCAGACGATTAAAGTGAAAACAGTGGTCAGAAGCTTCAGTTGTTTTTCCAGGTGCTTTGTTGGCAGAAATTAAAAAAAAAAAAAAAAAACTTTTCTTTCCAACCCCACCTGAATTCTTTCAACTACAATGATGCAAAGAAAATACACCCTAATTATGAGTAGGAACATTATCTATTAATATGTTAATGAAGCAGGTTTGCTAATGGTGAAAGACCTGAATTTTAATAAAATTTTAAGAGCTTCTTGATTACGTGTTTGTTAGTCGATATGATCATTTAAAATTATCTCTAGGTGGCTTTACATGGAATAAAACCTACATTAGAACTGTATTCTAAACAGGCCTTAATGAAGCAGGTGAGGGTACCATCTGTGACATAAACACTGTCAGCCAGAAATTCACTTCAAAAGAAATGTAAACTAGTTAACAGGAAACATGTTATCATATCTGCCAGTAACAGCTTTCAATGTAGGTAATTTATTTATGCATTTACTTGCTAATTTTTTCAAACATATTTGCTTATGAAAATAATGTTCGATTGAATTAATAGATACTGCCTTTGAGTGTTGAAAGGGTTATTTTTCGTTGAAAACTCTCCTAGTGTCCTGTTTTGAAAACATCCCATACATACATGAAAATAGCTTTATTCATCCAAACCCAGATATATTTTGACAAAAAGATTTACTAAAAAATCCAAAAGTTGACCTGAATCATTATAAAAACCTCGATAAGTCTCTGTGAATAGAAGAAATTGTGTTACTTTATCTCTAAAATGGTTTTGGCATCAACGCCCCTGGAAATCCCCATCTGCCTCTCTAGAAGATGGGTGAAGATGCTTGACATCCTTCGTTTTCACATCGGAACCATGAGGCTCTGATTAGCAGTTGAGCCTGAGCTGTAGGCCAAGATTCCTGAAGAGAGAAGCTTCTGAGGAGGCAGAAAGGGACTCAGGTGTAAGACACCAGCACTTGGAGCCTAGGCAGCTGGGAGATTTGTATCCTGGAAGAATGTAAGGCCTGGTTCTTCTCCATTATGTATGAGGCAGTGAAGAAAGTGTTAGTGAGGGAACCGGAAGTTTGTTCTAGAAGAAAAAAGGAATGAGGCCCAAGAGACCATGCTCAGTTACCTTACCCCCTGTATCTGACTGGCGAGGAATGGAAGGAGGTGGAGGCAAGGTGTGGAAGAAAAGACCCTTGTGGTTCTCATCTGTCTGAAGTGTGAGGAGAGTCTAGCGGTATAGAAGGAAGTCTCTGTCGAAGGAGCAGCCCACCCGGAAAGCCATCTTGAGTGGAGTTCTTCCATAACGCCAATGCCCATCCACCAGGTTTCTTCTTTTCCCTGCTATTTAATATTCTTCACTTAATAAGTAAAAAAAAAAAAAAAAAAAAAAACCAAAAAAAAGCCCAGCACTGTGGTGGTCATGAGAAATGAGAGGTAATACTCTGAAATTCTTGTCTCCAATGAGCTTTCTGATGGTCTTTCCTAACTGGGTTTGAAGCACAGTTTGGCTACCTCAAGGGCTTTGCGCTGGGCCCTGGTTTCTTTGAGGGCATGCTGCCCTCTAGGGGTTGAAGCAAATAGTGAGGAAGAGGATTCTGGAGCCGGGAGCTGGATCCAGGGAAGGGAAGCACTTTTCTCGGAGCAATATATATTCATAAAAATGGCCCAATTTTTTCAGCCAATTGCATTTCCTTTCTATAAGACATTATTTAATGGAAAATATAGAAAGAAAACGTACAGGCATTTAAAAACCCATAATACTCCAGTTCCTGATATTCAGCACAACCATTTCTTAAATCTTATGACTTTCATAGGTTCTGTCCTATGCTTGCATATTTAATTCTTGTCTCAACTGTATTAAGACAGTAAAGGCCACTATGAAAACAATGTGCAATGTATAAAATGTTGAATCTGTCCTACTAATTTGATTTAAAACTGTCTCATTGCTACTTGTTTGTCAATAAAAAAAATAAAAATAAATAAAAAGATATTAAAGGTCCCCAAGCCAGGAAATTACAGAATTTATATTTTGAGCCCAAGTTTCCTTATTCCAGAACTGGCACTTTTTAAAAGTTTTGTCAGTAGAAAACACAACTGGGCCGGGGAGATGGCTCAGTGGAATAAGTGCTTCCCTGACATGCACAAGGGCCTGAGTTCAATCTTCAGTTCCACCAACAAAACAAACAAACAAAAAAAAACAGAAGACACAACTGACCAGCACTTAGCTTGATGCATGACTGGTTATTTCACTTTTTTCTTTGCTTCTGATCTTTTACAAATAACCATAACTTTTTTAAGAAGTGAAGGGATTTACAGAGAAATCAATAATAACAGCATACATTTTTGCATGAAACTTTAATTTTGCTAATATAGTTCAGGAATAAAATAAAACATGCAAATTAGTTTGTGGCAATAACCACTACCAAGACAACAATATGCAATGCATTAATTATTAAAACTGTCCTACTAATCAGTGTTGAAACGATCTCCTTGCTATTTGTTTGTCAATAAAATTAATGAAAAAAGGGGACACATGCTCTGCAGGGGCTTCCTCCAGCCAGGACACTGTCCTTTTCCTGCCTGCCTTCTGTCATCTCACTCTAAGCAACATTGACAACAAAAAGGTAAAGGCAGGTTGTAAAACCTTCTTGCTGCTTCAGATGCCGTATTAGTGGAGTTTATGAAACTCCCAGCCCGTAGCAGACAAGCTGTGCTCAGAGAAATAAACAGCCACAACTGTCAGTTTTCACCTACTGTGCCTTACACACACACACACACACACACACACACACACACACACACAAATATGTAAATAATAGCATTACAGAATCTTTTTTTTTCAGAATTTTGTATTTAAAAGACTTTACCAACTGATCTCAGAATTTTACAATCTAAAAGGTACAAATCTTTGCCTGAGATTCCCCAGAAGTTCTGTAAGTTGTTGTAAGTCCATGCCTGAATTGCATTCACTTAAATCTGCCCTTATCTTGACATCCATTAGTCTTAGCTCTGGCAGGTGCTGGAGGATTTAAAAGCAAATATTTACAACTGGATTTATCTTTCCTAAATTCTGGTACATTAAGCACAATAACAAGGAAGAACCCAATTCCCTACCAGCCCTTTTGGTGACCCCCCCATCTACTCCTAACACGTGGTCCAGAAGGCATGCATGCCAGCACGATTGCTTTTCTGATGATGGGTTGGTGTTTTAAGTGATTTTCACAAGTTCTGAAAATGTCTCCTTGTTGTAGAAAAAACAACCAAAAAAGCACTAACCAGGAGAAATAAAAACATATAGTGTCTTCTTTTGCAAGAGTAACTGATAGAGATTTGACATTTGCCTTAGCCTTGGAAAATATTCTGCTACACCTCCTCTGTTTCAAATCAGAGCTTCTGCTTTTTAAAGTAAACTTGGTATTCACTGATATGCATGTGTGTGTGTGTGTGTGTGTGTGTGAGAGAGAGAGAGAGAGAGAGAGAGAGAGAGAGAGAGACAGACAGACAGACAGACAGACACAGACAGACAGACAGACAGAGGATGGAGGCAGTTGAGTCACTCATCATTATGATTGATTTCTTATTATGTCCCACTATAATTTCAGGCTATATTGTCTAGCCCACACCTGCATCACAATGTCCAATGGCTGCTGTCTTCATGACTTCTTTTTTGTCTCTTGTTTCTGTCAATGTTTGAAGAATCTCTTTTCTTATAGGGAAGCTTTAGTTTTTGGAAGTTCATTTTTCAAATCCTTTATAAATTGTCTTTCTATAGCTTAGGTTATGGGTTTAGGAAAATGTTGATCACATTTGTCACCTTTATCTAAATTTGAAAATAAAAAGAAATGTCACACATTTTATAAAGTGTTATTTGTAATGTGCATTAGAATTTTATTTTTTAATTTTTGACAACACTGGATTGTTCACGACTCATCTGTCAAGTGCAGTCATCTCTATCCTTGTTTTAAATCAACTGAAGATTGGAGCACTCACAAATACTGATAGGTATGTTAATTTGTTTGGACATAAAGAATGAATGTCCCAGAGTGAACGTAATGAGAGTAAGTTTTCCAAGAAAATGCTGTATTTCCTTTTCTCTCTTCTCCTGGGGACTAGTTAGGTTCTAATTCTAAGCCAAGGATGTTCTGCAACCTCCCCAATGCAGACTCAATTCTAGTCATCCCATGAAGAGGAGCATTAGAAATCCAAGGCAGACCTCAACCCAGTGTCTTAGCTCAGGTCTCCATGGGAGGGGTTAAACACCACTGTCTCACTCACAAGCATATCAGATCCATTTCCTGAAATACTGCCACATGTCAAGTATTGTTCTGGGTGCTGGTGACACAGAGGTGGATACATTTACTATGGTCTCTAATCTCAGGGAAAATGAAATAAATAAATAGGCAATTACAGAAGTGATGGGAAAGCAGAGAATACTATGTGGAGATTACGTGACTCCTTACAGATGGCCTGAATTGGGAAAAATTTCTGAGTAGAATATGTGCTTTAGTCTACGTCAAAAGGATCCTTTGAAGTTAGGTCAACAGAGACCAGGCATACAGTTCTTCTAGAAACAACATTTTTTTTTTTTAAAAGGAGGTGGCTCACTAGAGACTGTGTGCACAGTGAGGGAGAGGATTTTGCTGTATAGGTCACTGTGAGACTTATTTCAAGAAATAGGACTAATAGTTGCAGCTCATGTTAAGAAGTATGGACTTGATTCTATGAGTAGTGGGTGGTCACGATAAGGCATGAAGCGCATGACCAGTGGGGGAGATGCACATGTGAATGCTACAGTGAATACAATGAGAAGGAAAGGAAAGCAAGAAGCAAAGGGAAGACTGAGGAGACTCACCTAAGAGAAGGCACTGGCCCCACTGTCTGGTCACCAGATTCTACAGGACCATGATGTCACCTCTCTGTCATTCCCTGAAGAAGGCAAATCTCTGTGATACAGGCCAGCTTGTTGTAGTTATGTGTTTTAATTTTTTAAATGATGTTTTGAGACCATTCTCTGGCAAGGTTAGTTGATTCCTAGAGTTGACGTGTCTGCATGCATAGCTTTTCCATACATACTAAACACAACAGAAATGCACTCCAAACCTCTTCTACTATCTGGATTTTATACTCAGGAAACCATTTGTTTATCAACTCATTGGTTGATAGGTATTTGAGTCACTACCAGTTTTTGTCTATTGTGTATGAAGTGGTTATGAGCGTTCATAAACAAGACTTTGTATGTGTGTATATGTCCATTTCTCCTGAGTAAATACTTACAAATGCAATTGGTGGGTCATACATTAAGTATACATTTACTTTAAAAGAAACTTTCAGTTGGGCTGGAGTCTAAGCACCTGCCTGGCAAGTGCAAGGACCCAGAGTTTGATTTCTGGTACCACATGCTGTTCCAGCCCTGCAATGTTCATTGTACCATTTTATAACTTCAATACAAATAAAACTAAAATGGTAGTTTTAGTCACACCACATAACCAACACGTTGGCATTGTCAGTCTTTTAAAAGCCTTAGTCTTATGGCCAGGGATATAGCTGAGTGATACAGCACCTGCCCAGCAAATTGAGGTCCTAAGTCCAACCCCCAGTGCCTCCCTAAAAGAAACAAATAAATAAGTTAGTCTTTCTAGTGAATTGTAAAGATGTCTCATAATGCTTTAAGTTGAATTCTTCTGATGACTGATGATGTTGAGCATATGTTTTTTTTTTTTTACTCATTTGCTCTTATACATATTCTCTGGTGAAAAGTCTCTTCAAATCTAACTATTTAAACAAACAGGGCTGGGCAGGTAGCTCATTGATACAGTATTTGTCTTGTAAGTTGAATGCCTTGGGTTTGATCCCTAGCTCTGCATATATATGTATTTTTTCCCCTGAGTGACTTGCTTTTATTTTCTAAGTAATGTCTTTCAAGGAATGTTTTTAATTTTGATGAGGTCCAATTACTAAATTCTTATTCAGATTTACTTTGCTCTAAGAAATCTTGATGAACCCAAAATCATGAAATATTTTTCTGAAAGCTTTCCATTCTTAGCTCATATGTTTAAGCATGTGATTCATTTAGGCTTATTTTTGCTAAGGAATAAGAGTTGAGGTTCTTTTTTTTACCATCTACATATCCAATTGCCTTATCAATATGTTTCCTTATACTTCGCATTCTAGCTTTTATCATAGATGAATGGCATATTATTAAAAATCATTCTTTTCTTTTGAATTATCTCAGTACCTTTCTTAAACAACAGATGATTATGCATGCTGGTCTACTGCAAAACTCTCCAGGCTGTTCCAGTGACCCACATGTCTGTACTTGGATAAACACAAAACATTCTGAGGACTATAGTTTTATAGAAATTCATGAATTCAGGTAATATACATCCTAAACCCTTAATTTCTCAAAATTATTTTGGCTGCTTTGAAAATTTTTTCCTTTTCTTTTTTTTTTTTTTTTTTTGGCGGAACCAGGGATTGAACTCAGACCGTTACACTTGCCAGGGAAGTGCTTATTCCACTGAGCCATCTCCCCAACCCCCAATTTTTCCTTTTCAAACACGTTTTAGAACATGCTGGGGCCGGGGAGATGGGTCAGTAGAATAAGCGCTTCCCTGGCAAGCTCAGGGCCCTGAGTTCAGTCGCCGGTTCTGCTAAAAAAAAAAATAGAACATGCTTATTGATCTATATTTTTAAGAAGCCTCTTAGGTGTATTTGTAAAGCAGAAGCAATTTATTAGCATTATAGAAATTAAAAGAATGTATTAAAGAGATTCTCAGCTCTGCATGTTTACTTCCACGAGAGACAATGCAGAGGAGACAATGCTCCACACCCCTCCTGCATCCAGCACACTGCATTTCTTCCTAGAGTTATGGTATTTTTTTGCAATACCTAAGTTGAAAATGGAAGCCGCAAATAAAGGGTAACTCCCCTATTCAACATTCCAATACACTTAGGGCACATTTATGAGTATCTTCCCTACAGATAAATAGGGCATAGATGAGTATGCCTATGATCTTAACATACAATAATAAAACTGGACATCAGAAGGCACATCGTGGAGAGTGTATTCCAGTCAATGAACGAAAATGAAGGTACACTATTTCATTAACACAAAAAAAGTGAAATCTTCTAAAACTCTTACTCAATGCATAGCAAAAAAGATACATGTTTAAATCTGAATTCTTAAAAGTTCTTGAAAAGCATGAAGTGCTTTTTGTCATTTAGTTAAAAAAAAAAAAAGTGTGAAGGGCCTGCAGTGCCAGACCTGCCTCAGGGTTCGCTAAGCCTGCAATTGAGAGGGGCCATGGTGGCGTGGCGCATATCTGTAATCCCAGGCCTTGGGAGGCTGTAAACAGGAGGATCACTACAAGTCCAATAGAAGTAGTGAGACTCTGTAGACTCTGTACTAAATACTAAATACATTTTTTAAAAAACGTTTGAAATTCACTACATAAATAAGAGAAAATAACATTCCTCTCCAAGGTAACTGTTGTGAGACATGATTATTTTGAATTTATAGATCAACTTAGGAAGAATTTAGTATCTTAATAATACTAAATTTTCCAGTATCATTCTTTGTGTTTCCTGGCTGTTTTGAAAAATGTTGCAACAAGTATGACATGAGGAGCAAATAATTTCTTCAAGATACCAGATTGATTCTATATAATACACATATACACACACATTCAGAAATGGAATTTCTGAACTAACTAGTAGGTCTTTTTTAAGTATTTAATGAACCTTGACTATACACTGTCTCCACGACAGTACCATTTATTTTCCTATCACCAGTGAATAAGGATTTTCTTTTCTCCACTTCTTATCTGTTTGACGATAGCCATCCAACAGGTCTAACTTGACATCTCATTGTAGATTGATTGATTTATGTTTTAGAGAAGGGTCTACAGGGTGTTCAGAGTCTCACTACTAGATCGTACTCGCAATGATTCTCCTGTTTACAGCCTCCCAAGAGCTGGGATTATGGGTATACACCACCACGCCCAGTCTCAATCACTGTCTCAGTGCCCCCTAGGGGTTGGGATGGCACCGCAGGCCTGGGGATTGAAACCCCGGCTCCTGCGCCTGCTTACAGGCGCTTTATCAGTGTAGTTTTAATTTAGATTTTTCCAGATGAATTTATCTTCACTATGAATTTATTAGCTATACTTGTTTTATTTTGAAAAACCTGATGATTGTTTTAGGATTTATAGTATATATCTTTAACTTACCTAGGTCTACTCTAAAAATCTTATACTTGTTCTTGCATAGTTTAAGCGCCTTACAACAATATTTTCATATTTCCATCTTTATGTATTATAGTTCTCAAATACTTTGCTTTTTTTTAATGCTATAAGCCATATAATTCAATGTTGATAGTTTTGCTTTAAAATTCAGCTATCTTTAAGACAAATTTTCTAAATGAGGGAAAAACTTTTATATTTGTATGGATAATGCCATTTCTGACACTCTTCATTTATTTGTGTAAATCCAAGGAATATATTTTTCTTTTTGCTTAGGGCTACAGATAATAACCTTTCACAGATTTTCTTTTATAAAACATTGTGGTAAAAACACTTAACATAACACCTACTCCTTAACATAAAATTTAACATGTAGAAACAATATTGTTAACTATAAACACAAGGCTGCACAACAGATTTCTAAAATGTAATTATCTTGCATTGCTGGAATGTTATACTCTGTGAACAGCAATTCTCATTTCCACCACACCTTTTGTTGGTTGAGGAGTTTTTATTTTATCTTTATGTTTCAAATATATCTTCATGGGTATAGAACTATAGATTGACATTTTTTTCTTTCTGAATTTTAAAGATGTTTGGTTGCCTTCTGACCCATGTGATTTCACATAAATCAGCTGCCATTCTTTATCTTTACTTCTCTTTATGTCATTACCAATGGATTTCAACTGTTTGATTGCAATGCCCCTAAAGTACTTTAATTTATATTTGTTCTGTTGGAGCTCCTTGTATATATGAGCCTCCCACCCTGACCTAACAAATATGGATGTTTTTCATCTTTATTTCAAGTATATTTTATGTTCCCTTTCTCTTTTCCTTATTGCTTCTTTTTCTGGAACTCCAAATATATTTTAGACACTTGGATTAGTCTCAAAACTGATAAAATGTGTGTGTGTGTGTGTGTGTGTGTGTGTGTGTGTGTGTGTGTGTTGCATGCATATGCACACATGTGCACCTATGTAGTTTGTATTGTAGTTTGTCAAGTCCAGGTATTTTTCCTGGTGTTCTATGTTTTACCTGGCTGCTTTTATGTCTCCCATTGCCCTCCTCATTAGTTTTACATTTCTCTTTATAGTTTCGATCGCATTTATAAGATAGGCGTTATTCTATGGTCCTTGTCTATACATTCTAGGATCTCTTTTCTGGGTGTCTTTCTATTGATTGATTTTTGTGCAATTTATGGGAATAATTATCTGCTTCTTTGAGGCTAGGTAGTTTTTTAAATTGGAATGATAAAGTTTGCTTTCTCTGCTGTTAGTTTTTATTGTATTTTCCTCAAAATTTTTTGAGGCTTTCTCCTCTTAACATCCATTCAAGTATTGGTAGAGATTTTAATCCTTTTGATTTTAAGGTTTCTTAGGGGGAGTCATGGCCAGTCTCTATTTTGGGACCCAGCTCTATCACGAAGGGATAACTCTTCTGAGGGTTTGAGCTAGTGTATCTCGAGGTCTCTCCATCGTGGTTGATGGAAACATAAGTTCCTTTGAGCACCGCCTGGACTCCAGAAATTCCTCTAGCAGCCTTCCTCCAATCTGCTCCTCAGTTCAGTGCTTAGCCAGACTCAGAAGGACTCCTCAAATCTCCAGATCTGATTCTCTGGGCAGCATCATCCTTCCTCGTACATTGCCTTAGAAATGCTAACCATCTTGATATCCTCAAACTTTGATCATGGTCTTCTGATTTTGTTAGGACAATCTAGTGTTTGGGACACCTCCTTCCTGAAAACACCATGACCTGAAAATTCTGACTATAAGCAGTAAGAGTCCTAAAACTTCCTTTATTGATTTTTCTTCTACCAATAATCAATCCTATGTGACCTGTTGTCAAATGTCTGAAAATCATTTTTGCATCTTTTTTTTTTATTTCCTTTAATTGTTTATAACTGAAGTAAATCCTGCTGATTGGCATTTTTTTTTTTTTTTTTCAGAGCTGGGGATTGAACTCAGGCCCTTCCATTTGCCAAAGAAGTGCTTATTCCATTGAGCCATCTCTCCAGCCCTAAAGAGAAAGCATTTTATTTATTTATTTTTTTTTTAAATTTTTTTTTTAAATCCTGCTGATTGGTCCAAGAAATTCCAACATCTTCTGTGAATGTACTAGAAGAAGCATTTATCCCTCCAAATTTTTTTTGTGTGTGGGTACCCAGGGATTGAACTCAGGACCCTACATTTGCCAGACAAGTGCTTATTCTACTGAACTATCTCCCTGGCCCAATCCCACAATTCTGCTGAAACCCTACATCAAGGTCACGAAGGCGGAGTCGGCCGCGCTGTCTCTGGCCGGTCTCAGGAGCTGGGCGGGGGCGGGCGGGATGGAGCAGGACGGCAGAGTCCGCCGCGCTGTCTAAGCAGAAATACAAAAGGAAATGTATAACAAGTAAAATCAATTGAGTCAGATAAGGCAAAGTGAATGGCATAAGCTGCAGGATACTAATCAGCTTTTCTTCTGGATGGTTAACAACCTAAGATCCCAAGTCAGAGTTGAAGAAATAGAAGAGCCACAAGGCCAGCCAACATTTTGGACCTAGCCTTTCAAGGTCAGCG
>PVKA01024452.1:0-34216 GCA_004027165.1 Ctenomys sociabilis | reverse complement strand
TATCTATCTTATCTATCTATCTATTTATCTATCTATCTATTATTTATTTATTTGGTACAGGGTCTTGCTATGTAGTTCACACACACAGTGATCCTCCTGTCTCAGCCTTCCAGGCACTGGGATTACAGGTGTACCCTGAGTTCCGAGGCTGGCACAGAATGCAGTACCAGGAAGTACTTGGGTCCTTGCACTTGCCAGGCAAGTGCTTGGACCATTAATGACCCAGAAGTCTTGAGTTAAGGCCAAGGAGCAAATCTGCCCTTTGTCCACTTGGAGTCCTCTGTCTCACCACCTTTGACACAACCTACAATCATGAAAATTCCACTCAGCCCTTCTATTTCTCTGACAAGAAGGGGCTCAGAGAAAGATTTGCCTACATCAAGAATTTCCCAGTGTTTCTCTAGAATTCAACACTGACAGACCTTTAAGAGGTTATTTGTGATAAGATATATGTAATATAAAATTTACCACGTAAAAGCCGGGCGTGGTGGCGCATGCTTGTAATCCCAGCACTCGGGAGGCTGAGGCAGGAGGATTGTTGTGAGTTCGAGACCAGCCTGAGCTACAAAGTGAGCTTAAGGCCAGCCTGGACTGCATAGTGAGACCCTGTCTCAAAAAGACAAAAAAAAAAAAAAAAAATTTACCACGTAAACACTTCAGTGGCACCAGGCACGTTCACAGTGGTGCAAACATCATCACCACCCAACTCCAGATCCTTCATCTTTCCCAGCATTGAACACTTGCTCCCTGCTCCCCCTTCCCCACAACTGGCCACCACCACTCTTGATCTGTCCCTGGGGGTCTTTTTAGATGTCTCCTATATATAAAATCTCATACTATTTGTCATTTTCTGGTCTTTTTGGTCTTTTTGAGACAGGGTCTTACTATGCAGTTCAGGCTGGCCTTAAGCTCACTTTGTAGCTCAGGCTGGTCTCGAACTCACAACAATCCTCCTGCCTCAGCCTCCTGAGTGCTGGGATTACAGGCCTGCGCCACCACGCCCGGCTATTTGTCATTTTCTACCTGGTTCATTTCACTTGCATAATGCTTCTAGGGTCCATCCCACGTTGTGTATACATAACCACTTCCTTCTTTTTAAGGCTGAAAAAAAACCCAATAAATCTACCTTTTGGCTATTGTGAAGAATGCTACTGTGACCATGTACAATTCTGAGTCCCTATTTTCAATTCCTTGGGCATATGGCTAGAAGTGGACTTGTTGAATCCTGTGACAATTCTGTTTTTAATTCTTCAAGGGACTGGCATACTGTTTTCCTCAGCCGCCATGCCACTTTATATCATATTCCAGCGGCAGAATATGTTAACCCCCTCCTGGCCCCTGGGGTGTGCTCGCTCAGCCGGCCCCACCCACCACACGGCCCCTTCCTTCAGAGAAGCTGACCAAGTTTGCTTTTCCTGGGCTTCTGTTTCTTCTCTGTCACTGGCTAATTGAACAAAACGCGTCCTCTCCTCATACAGGGCGGAGCTACTTCTTAAAGTAGTAGAATTACATTTTAATCCAACTACTACAAATAATCTCAGCTGCTGGAGGAGCTCTCACTCAGGAAGGTCCTGGTTTCTGTTTTTTATAAGAAGAAGGGAAATAGCTTTTTTCTCCGAGGCTCAGTCCTTCCCTCTGGTGCCCGCACTAAAGCAACAAAGTCTGGAGGAGCTGACAGAAGGAATGAGAAGCTTCTGCCTGTGAAGTCATTGAAATAGCAAATAAAGAAAAATTATCCTTTAAATTTAAGTGAGGCAGGGCTGGCCAGATAGCTCAGCAGACTAAAGCACCTGCTTAGGCAGAGCACAGAGGCCGGGGTACGATCCCCAGTGTGTAGGGTTGAGACTGGGTGTGGGTAATCCCAGTGCTTGGGGGGCTGAAAACAGGAGAATCACTAGGAGTCTGATCTACTTAGTGAGACCCTGTAGACTGTGTACTAAATACATTTTAAAAAACTGAAGTACGGCGAAACAACTTTTAGAAAAAAAAATTGGTCTGAATCTCAAGAGTAGCAGAGTAGTCCTATTAGGTCAGGGATGGAGAGGGTTCAATAATAATCAGTCAGGGTTGGGGAGATGGCTCAGTGGAATTAGTGCTTCCCTGGCAAGCACAAGGGCCTGAGTTCAATCCCCGGTTCTGCCAAAAAAAAAAAAAAAAGATGGTAAAGTTAAAATAGAGTGTAAAAGCCAGGATTCTATTCCATTCAACTGTAGTTTGTTGTTAATTAATTAATTAACTAATAATTCCCTCCTTACCTTAATTATTACTTTAATTGTCTCTTTCTGGATATAAAAATGATGACATTTTTCTGAGACAAGGTCTCACTATGTAATCCAAGCTGCTCTTGAACTCACTGTGTGTCCCAGGCTGGTTTAGAACTTGGAGCAAGTTCTAAACCCTCCTGCCTCAGTCTCCCAACTGTGGAATCACAGGTATACACCACCATGCTCAGTTTGACTATTTCTTGAACAAACTAAAGCATATAAAAATTGTAAATAAAAAAGGAAGAAAGCTCTTTAAGGGTGTGTAGATCAGCCACTGCCCTGCTGCGAGCTACTCCATTCATATACAGAGTCTGCCCCCTCCCCTGAAAACAAGTATACAACAGGAAAAGAAAAAATTGTTTAGATATTTTAATAGTAAATTTATTGAGATGTCATGAGATGAATGTAAGTTTCTTTTGGCCTCTACAAGTATAAGAAGTGCTCAAAGAGGTGGCCATGAGGTTGTGGAGATGCACTAGTGCGGTGAACTGCCGAGGTGTGCGTTGTTTTGTGGTGGACCCTGTAGAATAGTGGCTTTTAGGCTTGCCTTCCCCGAGAGGTGCCATCAGCACAAGTGCTGGGGTAGATTGATTTGGTAACTTGTCTACGTGTGCAGATAATCACCAGGTGTGGGCGCACCCAATTTATCAAACGAAACCAAACCAACTCCCAGGCACAGCAAAATCCTAAAGCACAAATTACAAAATGAATCATGCTATCAAAAAAATTAACACCTAGGGGGCCGGGGAAATGACTCAGTGGAATAAGCGCTTGCCTGGCAAGCACAAGGGCCTGAGTTCAATCCCCGGTTCCACAAACAAACAAACAAACAAACAAACCACCTGTGAACCTATTGAACTGAATCAGGGGTGCATGGACACAAGATATATATGGCATCACCACATCACAGCAAACCAGTGAGGCACAGGACAGATCAGATGGGGCAGTGGTGCCTCCCCCTCCCCTGGATCCTATGTGAGGAGAGACACCCAACTCGGGGGTGCAGCTATGGGGGACATTGACCCATCACCCGTCAGACGAAGTGGTGCCTGCTCTTGAGGGCAAAAGCTGCGCTGCCCTGGGTTCAGGTCCCTGCCTCCAGGTCCAGCTCAGTCTCCCTGCTTGGTGTACCAGACCTGCCCTCTCCTCAAACATTGCATTTAATTTGGAAACACATCCACGGGCCTCTGTGCGGCCTGTCATCTTACATGACCTCTGCGCTGACTTCCTCATCTTCTGTGCCCCAGCCTGGGCTTTCACTTCTGCTTCTTCAGCTCCTGCAGCCACTGTTAACTCAGCCTTAGCCAGTATGTGACGTCCATAGGATTGTGTGAAGCGTGATTCGATGGTGACAGGTATTAAGCATCAAGAGTGTTACAAACAAACCTACGATTGTCCGCCTCACTGGCTATTGAGTGAAATCTGGGGAATGTACTCAGCTGGATGACACTGACAAAATTAACACGGCTTGCCAATTCGCCGTGATTCAGTGAATTTTGATAATCATGGAGAGACACAATTGTGCGCAGTTTGTGTTAATGGTATAGTTTGCTCAAGACAAAAGATAGTTGCTGCTAAGAGCTTTCTAAAATGCACATGGGAAACCAGCATGGTGACAGGAGGCTGTCGTCCTCAGTGCTCAGGAGGCTGAGGCAGGAGGATCGCCTGGGCCCAGGATTTAGAGACCAGCCTGAAATGAGAGCCCCATCATACACACACACACACACACACACACACACACACACACACACACACTCAAAAATACATATATGAGAAAACTGAGAATTTTATTTGCAGCTTTACAATCTGCTGACTTCTTTAAAATATTTTATTTCATATTTGTTTCACGAAAACACATAAAATTAAAAAAAAAAACATGATGAAAAGTCTCCCTGCTGTACCTGTTGCCTGTTGTCTCTGTCTCCCTTAGGAGGAAACCACTATGAAAAGACAGTAAGGCTCCTCCTGTGTACACAAGAAAATGACATTGTACTTTCTTACTTTACAAGCAACACCGTTCTTTATCTCCCTATTTAACAATCTCTTGGAGGTTGCTTCTTATCTGATAGCTATTTCCTGGTCTTTCCACTGAACAGAAATACCATCAACTGGTTAACTCATTAGTCTTTGTTATTAGTACCACTGCCCTGAAAATGCTTTCTACAAACCTGAGTCTGCATGTGCTGCACGGGTAGATGACCAGGGTGAGTCGTGGTTGTACCGATTCACACTAGCACCAGTGACCAGAGTATCACTTTGCCCAGGCTAGATACACCAGCAGCGTGCTAAAAATTTTCAAACTGATATTTGGGGGGAAAAAAAGCCATAAAAAGGTATCATAGTGTAGTTTAAATATGCATTTCTCTCTGAGCAAGTCTGAACATATTTTCATGTTTATAATCCACCCATTTTCATGTCATTTTCTGAGAACTGTCTATTTATACCTTTGCTCACTTTTCCTTTAGGTTTTTGGTCATTTGCTTTTAATCTTTTTTAGGATTCTGTGTTTAGAAAATACACATTTGTGACATGATTTGTAAAAAAGAATAATCCAGTCTATGTATGTATTGTTTTGCTTTAGGTATGGATATGTTTTTGTGAAGTCTGTTTTTAAATGTAGCCTTTTAAAATTCTATAAATGTTTTCTGAATTTTAAAGCATTATTAGAAAATTTAAACAGGTTCTCCAATATTTCCTTCAAGGATGTACAATTTCACCTTCTTTGTTTAGATCATGGTCCCTTTAGAAATTATACCGATGGGACACGTCAGATGTGGCTCTGACTTTGCTTTCTGCTGGCTGGGTCCCAGCTGTCCTCTTACCATCCACTGAATAATTCATCTCTCCCATATTCATCATAAAGAACATTCCTGCATGCATCTACATACATTTCTAGGTTTTCTTTTCTGTTTCATTGGACAGCTTGTATAAGATGGTACCATATTTCCATAACTGAACTATTAGAGTATTTTTAGTTAACTAATAGAGTAATCCCCGCCCTCTCTTAGTGCACCTCCTATAATAGGGCCTTCGTGATCAATGCTCCATTTTTAAAGATCACTGGGACTTTCTTTATTATTGTGTCACATTTGTAAATTAATTTGTGGAAAACATCTCTTGATGTCGACTCTGTGAGACTATGACATAGATTTTTATTTTTTGAAATCTTTTGTGTCCTTCTGTAGTGTTCTAAACCGTTCTTTAATTATGCTTGATAAATTTCTTCTTAAGATTATCAGAAGTTATTGTACCGTTTGCTCTTGTAGGTTCTTTTCCCCTTTTGTATTTTCCAATTGGCTAGTGAATATTAATTTCTATTTTAAACTTCATAATATTGTTCTGATACTTCATTTATTTAAACAGCATTTCTTCTTTTGAATGTACATCGAGTATGGACTGTGACATTTGAAAATTGAAGCATCTTGAGATGGGAAGATTACCCTGTTCATTCTTTCTTCCCTTCTTTCTTATTTGTTTGTTTTGCAGTACTGAGGACCAAACTCAGAACCTTGCATCTGCCAGTCAGGCACTTAGGCTGCTGAGCTGTAACCCCAGCCCCTTTATTTTTATTTTTAAAACTTTATTTATTTATTTTCAGCGCTGGAGATTGAGCCCAGGGATCTACGTGTGCGAGGCAAGCAGGTGCTCTGCTCCTGAGCTACAGCCTCAGCCCACAAGTGTCCTTGTAAGAGGGCAGCAAAAGGCAGTAGGACATCAAAGCTAGATGCTTCAATTCTGGACTGTGAGCTGAGAGATGTAAGAAACGCAGTGACAGGTGGAAAAGGCCAGCCAGATAGCTCAGCGGACTAAAGCACCCGCTTAGACAGAGCACATTTTAGATTAAATCTCTAATGTTACATTTCCCGAATTTTGAGTATTTTGGTCCCCTGATGTCAAACCCAGGGCTTCAGAAGGGCTTCAAATGCTTTGTCACTGAACCACTTCCCCTGCCTCTGCTGTCCTCACCAACAATCTCACGATGCTGGGTCTTTAAATTAGCAATGAATGTCCTGTTATTGGTAAATATTTTCTATCTCTGTCTCAGTTATGTCACGTGTAAGAGAATTTCTGTCTTTCTCTTTGTTCAAAAATAAAAATTAGGCCAGGGACACGGCTTAGTGTTTCTAAGTGCCTCCCTGGCAAGCACAAGGACCTGGGTTTGATCCTCAGTACTGCATACCAGGCTGGCCACTGAAACCAAGTGTGGTAGTGCATGCCCATAATCTCAGCACTGGGGAGGCTGAGACAGGAGGATCACTATGAGTCCAAGCTGCATAGCAAGACCCTGTACCAAATACATAAATAAACAAATCTTTTTTAAAAAATCAAAATTATTTTTCCCAATTTTTATTTTTTACTAGTACAAAAACAAACTTAAGATAAAATTTATAAACAGTAAATGTACTTAGTTAAGAGTCTAAGTAGTAGCTTTTTTAATGTATTTAGTACAGGGTTCACAGGATCTCACTACACAGATCGGACTCCTAGTGATCCTCCTGTTTTTAGCCTCCCAAGAGCTGGGATTACAGGCACGTGCCACCACACCCACCCTCAATGGCCATCTCAGCGTGCCCTCAGAGTGGGACCAGCATGCGCACTGGGGATCGAAACTCAGATCCTGTATCTGCCTAAGCAGGTGCTTTAATCCACTTAGTAACTTAGCGAGGCCCTATTTCAGAATGAACAAAAAATTTAAAAAGGGATAGCTACACACAACCCGCAGTACCATAAGAGAAGACTTAACCATATGTTTTGCTGGTTTTCTTTCCCACCATTGTTCTGCAGTTTAGTTATTGTACTCTTTATTCTGATCTGTGTTTATATAATAGGGTTGTAAACTTACACACCATTCTCAGACATACACATGATGGGGATTCCTTATGTCTATAACTGGTCTTATTTTATGTGTGTGGCTGGCTTAGCCCACCCTGGGGGTAGGGCTGACACAGCATATGGTACCTGGGATTGAACCCCTGTCCCTGCGCACTTGCCTAAATTTGCCTAGGCGGTGCTTTAGACCACTGAGCCATCTCACCGGCCCTATAACTGGTCTTTCTTGCAGTAGCAGCAGGAGAAAATACATTAATTTGATGGTTAATGGAATCTTTGTCTCTTCCAGATCAATGTTCTCTTTGGGGTAAATGCATTTCATTTCCAACTCAGTCTTCTCAACAGGGCAGGGCTGTCCCTCCTCTTCCCACTGCCTTTCTTGTGCTGGCTCGTAGGAGCGCTGGGAGAGGGGCAGTGTATTTGTGCTGACCTTAGCTGGTCCCCGGTCCAAGGTGGTCCAGAGACCAGTATTTGGTGATATCCTTGAGACCAACCTGGCCTCAACTGCCAGCTGCCCATGTTCCCAGCCCTCAATCCCAAGTCACCGTTGGCCAGGGCCTCTCCGCAGCAGACCTCCCCCACTGCATCTGGACCCTCACATCATACTGCAATGGGAGGCATCACATGGGCTATTTATTTCTGGCTTTTCTCTCTCTGCCCCACTTTCTCTTGTCTTGTGCTCAAAGCCTTGCTGGATGCAGCTACTTGACAGTCTCGCTGTCCTCGAGCTCCCTGCAGAGCCAGCTGATTGGCTTCCACAGCACCAGGAGTCCATAGCTCTGAAGATGAGAAATCCGTGTGCCTAACCTTTGTAACCTTCGTTTTCTTTCTGCCTATGTTAGACAGCTCTCTGTTGCTGGGACAAAATATTTAGAAAACCAAGGGACCCCTGGCTTTACAGCTTGGCCTGCAGAAGGCATGTAAGATCCCAACCATGACACAACTCCCCTCTTCCTCTAGCCTTCCCAACCTGAGTAGATTTTTTTTTTCTCCATACCAGGGATTGAACTCAGGACCTTGAACTTGCCAGGCAAGAGCTTATTCTGTTGAGCTATCTTCCCAGCCCCAGGAGTTTTGTTTTGCTCCCTCAAGAGACAGCATCAAGCTCTTCCTCTGCATGCATTTCCTCTAAGTCATACCTTTGTGTTGAGGACCCTAGCCTTAGAAAAAGTACACAGGATTTTTCTTTTATTCTGTGAAATAAATGCTGGTTTTTGGGTTGATGGCTGATTCTTTATATTGGGACCACAGTGTTGTTTGAAAATAGGACTTACTAAAGATGGAAATAATTATAAATCCAAAGAAGTCTTCAAACTTTTTCTAAGAAAATTCCTTGGCTGGTTTTCTGAATCTCAATGAATTTAAAGTAGAGCCTGTTCCATTCTTCTGTGCCTCTGTTTAGTTTTTCTGTTCGGGGGATTACGTTCTCAATTTCCAGGAATTCTTTTTGTTCTCTGGTTGGTCCTTTAACCGATTATGGGGAGGAGTTGTTGTGCTAAAAAAACACGTAAGATTTACCACTATGAGCTTGCAGTTCAGCACCACTCTCACAATTATTAAGCAACCATCACCACTAACTGTATGCAAAATGTTTTCATTACTTCCAAGAAAAACCCATTAAACAATAACTTCCCTCTCTTCCCGCCCTGCAGCCTGGTTAACTCTACTGCATTTTGTTTTCTTTTTTATGGGTTTGCCAATTCTAGGTACTTCACAAAAATAGACTCATGAGCGTCCTCGTGTCTGGTTTCTTTCTCTTAACACAATGTTTTCTGGATTGATTTGTGTTACATCGTGCGTTAGAATCTCATTTTTTAAAAATGGTAAGCAATACTCTGTTGTATGGACGCACCATATTGGGTGTACCAAGTTGCTCTTAATGAATACAAGGTGCTTCCATTAGTATTGCTGATGATATTGTTTTGTATATATTAAATTAATTTGCATATCTCAAGCGTCTTAAAAATAGCTGGGGCTGTTCTTCCTGGGCCTCACTTCTGAGATGGTTCTGTCCACCATTCACATTTGGGAGTAGAGGTGGAGGACAAGGTGTTGGAGGACGGTAGGGGCTCCTTCCGCATCTGCACACGTCATCTTCTGTTTCCTTTCTCGGGGTGCCTCCTCTTCCCAGCACCACACCTTGGCACAGAGTGGGGCTTGGGCCTCTGGATTGTTCTAAGGGCCCAGATGCTCACAGTTCCTGCAGGGACCAGACTAGCCACTGGGGAGCGCCCGGGCACAAGGCGAGGGGCGGCCAGGGTTGGAGTCGCGCGCAGGTACCAAAGGCATCTGCGGCTATTGCGTCCCCTGTTGTGGGGAGGAAGGGTTATTTCTCCCTCCCTAGCCTTCTGTCCTCTGGCTGCAGAAGTGATTGCGTCGGGGTGGTGGCTGGAATTTGATGGAGCCCTGCGCCCTTCCTCTCCGGTTCCTGCAAACCTCCCTCCTGAATTAGGGAGGAAGGACAGCGCAGTGGACCCGCCAGCCGGCACCAGCACAGCCCAGAAGCCCTGCAGCCCGGGGCGCCAAAGCCCCACTTTCCCCGCGCTTCCCACCAGCCACTCCTCCGGGGTGAGCGCTCAGCCTAGGAGAGGGAGCTTTGCTGCAACTGAAAACGATACATTTCCTCAAGTTTTCACTTTCTTTGATGTCATTCTCTGCAGTTTTTGGTTCACTGGAACAGATCATGTTTAATCTTGGTAATTCTCCCTTCGTTTCCATGAGATTTGGGGAGAACAGAAAGACAGTCCTTCCTTAAGCAGAAAGTGATAAAATTCTACTGCTTGATAGTTTTCTGTTTCTATACTTTCCTTCCTTCATATTTTTTTTCCTTTTTGTATTTGTGAAAATCGATACCTAGTGTTCTAGAACATTCTACCGTCCTTGAATGATTGAGGACTTTTCATTTGGGATTGTATTTCTGAACTGCAAAATCTTATGGGAATGGGCTACGAAACAGCTTAGAAACAACAGTAATTACGTATTTTTTGAACTAGGAAAGCTGTTCAAAAATAACCTACATTTAAAAAAAATCATGACCTACATGTACTCTATATATACTGTTGGGTTCGTGAAAACGAAAGCCTACTTTTCTAGATTCTGAAAAACAATTTTTCCACTAGGGGGAGCTGTAGGCTGTCTGAAGTTTTTTGGCACTTGGTTTCTGAGAGAGCTGTTTCTTTGTGTCTTTATGGTGCTGCTTGAAAACCTGACTGTCCTGATGGTGAACTTAGTGAGAGCCACAGGACTAGTCAGGCTGAGCCAGGAAACCTGAATAGCCTCTGCTAATAGACAGTGCGAGCTGTAGGGCTGACTTCAGGCACAGCTAGATTCAGGCAAAGACATCCTGAAGTTGGTTAGGCTTTGCCAAACTCTGTAATTGGCTTTATTGTCCCAGAGGCTCTCTTGTTTTAGTGGCAAAGTGGCTGCACCACTGTAGCCTCCCAGCCTTCTAGAGTTCAATTCAGTGAGGCCAACAAAACTAATGTCTTGAGTCTCACTGGATTGACTTTAGTCCCGTGTCTACTCTGGCTGGGGTCCTTCTCTGTCAGGCAATGTGATGGACTGGCAAGGCCTGGGTCACAGGGCGCTGACATGGAGCCAGCTTAAACCCAGCTGACAAGGACTGAGACAAACCCAGGCTCCACTACTGGAGATTGGGTGAAAGCGCCTGGCAGTCCTCAGTCCATGGGCAGAAAAGAGAGGGTGAAGCACAAGGCAGGGAGCAGGGCTGTGGAGGTGGGGTACAGATACGGATTTCAAGGTTACCTTCAGATGGGAGGAGAGACCCCTCTTCCACAGACTGAACTAGTGACCAAGATTACAATAAAGGGATTTTTAAAAGGCATAAACCCACAAGGTCAAGAAAAAGAGGGAGAGAGATAAAAACAGACAAGTGAAGTGAACATTCTAGAAAGGGTGAGGACAGGTAAAGACTGCCCACAAAGCAGAGGAACTTAATTCAGGGACTGGCCCGTAGGGCTAGGTGTCAAAACCAAGCACAACTCCAGAAGCCTTCAGAGTTGGGAATATCAGGTATTTTTCTACTCACTACTGGGAAATAAAACACTCCAGTGTTTTGTGGGGTGAAGCAATAACTATTTGTCACTGTATGATTCTGCAGGGGGGTCACCTGGGCTATTCTTCTGCTCTACATGATGCTGGCTGGGGCACCCCAGAGGCTTCACAGACATGGCTGGCAAACTGCCACTGTTTCCTGGTAGCTCTCCTGGGGCACTCAGTTGGGGATCTCTGTTCAGTTGTGCTAGTGTCTCCATGTGGCCGGGCTTCTCAGAGGACAGCAAGAGGAATTAGTTGATGGCTCTTCCCCAGCCTGGTTCTTTCCCCAATCCTGTTGATTATCAGTGTCAATATTATCACAAGGCCTGTTAACATAAGACAGTTGGATCTTAGCAACTTCGCTCCATCTCCTCAGTTTCCATTACCTCCTCATAACACCATCAAACTATGATCTCAGTAATGGATTAATTCACTGATGAAGTTAGAGCCCTTAGCCGGGCATGGTGGCGCATGCCTGTAATCCCAGCACTCGGGAGGCTGAGGCAGGAGGATTGTTGTGAGTTCGAGACCAGCCTGAGCTACAAAGTGAGCTTAAGGCCAGCCTGAACTGCATAGTGAGACCCTGTCTCAAAAAGACAAAAAAAAAAAAAAAAGTTAGAGCCCTTACAATCCAGACACCTTCCAAAGGCTCCACCTCCTAACCCATGAGATCTGAGGAGGAAGGGACATTGTATGTCTAAACCCTAACAAGGTGCAAGAGGAATTGCGCACATTCAGCCCATCTCTGTATTACTATAGTTCTCCCATGACAACTCATTTTGTGGATCCAGGTGACCAATTCAAACCAGCACTGGAAGGTATCAACAGAAAGGTCCTAATAACCCTCCAGTCCTGAAAGGGGGGGGGGTACCGATGAACTTTGACACACTCTACTTTAATATAGCCCTTGAGTTCCCACAGGGATCTCATGGGTCATGCTTTGTGTGGGGATCCCTTCCATAGTTCCATTGCCCTTTTGCCTAACTCCAAGGCTGGTCCCCCGTCCACCACCCAGGAATTGGTATGATCAAATAAGCATACAAGTAGGCCATGGAGCTGAAGGTTTGTTTGTTTTTTTTAACCTCCTTTAAGTCAGACTAATATTCTTCCAAACCTCCCAAAGTGAGCTGTCTGCTCACCTTGGAACTTCCATCCATAATCAAGAAGCTTTGTGGACCATAAGGAGCTGCTCGCAGGGCCGAGCCTAAGTGGCCCAAGTTACTGTAGGGTCCAGCAGCATCACTTCTGAGCTGTTTCCAAATTGGCCCTTGAGGAAGAGAAAAGCTGTTCATGAGGAACTCTTTGCATTCCCCGGATAGGATTTTGGTAAGGAATGCTTGGGGCACTTTCTCCCTGTTACAGCATTGTCCCAAAAGCACCCAAGATGTTACAAGAATTTCAGTTCCCAGGTGATTTCATGTCCTGTGGTCATAGCTGTGGTTTCAATTAATGTTCAACAGCAAGCTTATGGGATCAGGAAGGTGCTCAGTGGAATAAGCGCTTCCCTGGCAAGTGCAACAGCCTGAGTTCAATCCTTGGTTCCACAAAAAAAAAAAAAAACAAGCAAGCTTATAATTATCTCTCAAATGGGAAATTTCTGGTCCCAAATTCCAGCGATCATTGCTGGACAGTGCCTTCACCATAGCCCATATCTGTCCACACAGAGCAATGGTACACACTCTGTCTACCCTGCTGCAGCTTCTAACCCAGCATTAATTAAAGCGGGACTCTTTGTTCACCAGCCGCCTCTACACCATTGCAAATGAGCAACCTGTGTGGGCTTGACAGTTTTATTGGTCATGCCATTTAGCACGATCAATCAGCAGGGGCAGAAGGGCAGACTTACATGCCTGCTGTCTTACAGTCCTAGGAAGGGAAAGTGTCCCCCATCTGAGCACAGTACACATTCCCACAGATCCACCAGATCCAAGGAGACCTCGGTACATACAGTTCTGCAGGGCGTGTTGGTGCAGGCCTGCAATCCCAAGTACTCTGACGGCTGGGGCAAGAGAAATTCCAAGTTTGAGGGCAACCTGGGCAATTCAGCAAAACTTTATCTCAAAATTACTATGAAATATCATAAAGAAGTCTGAGGCTATAGTTCAGTCGTAGGGCACTTGTCTAGCATCAGACCCTGGGTTTGACCTCTGGTATCTCCAAAATTACAATTTCCATTCAAACTTCTCATCTGGATCTCATTCATCACAGCCCCGTTTCCTCCACTCACCGACATGTTTTGAAATCTAAGTGCATGGATTTTCATGTTGAGAAGTCCAAGAAACGTCACGTGTACATCCTTAACCATATTACCCTGTGTACGTGAGGTCTTGGGTACCTAGTCAGGGTAAGCAAGGGACTTTCTTTCAAAAGTCCTTATCGTGATTAGATTGTAGGATCATGTATCAGACAGTATGACACATTTATCAGTCTTCTTATTTATACCACTTTTCAGTCTTTGTGTCCCCACTAGAGTGGGCCATACTCCCTTGGGTCTCAGCTGCGTCTGAGAGTCGGGGGGTCCTAGAGACACCATACCCCTTGGAAGTGGTCTCTCCCTAACCATAACTTTTGCTCTCTCCACAAAACCTACTTCTGGCAGTTCTACTCCTAGACCTTGGCCCTGGCCTGGGTACTGTAGTATCTGGGCACACGCAGCTCTGCTGACGCTCCCAGTTGAGCCTTGCTGGTCATGCCCAGAAGGCCCTGTGGCCAGTGAGACACCCAGGCGTGGCCAGTAACGGGTAGGTGGACGTGAGTGGCGGTGCCACTGCCAGTGCCCTATCTGTCCAGTCTCCCCGAGTGTGAGGCACAGCTCTCAGTGGTCTGCTCTTCAACCCACGAGCCTCCTGCCCTTGGCAACTCTCCTGCCTGTTCTTCTCACTATGGATTCAGGGGCTTTAACGTCAAGCTCATCCCCAGGCTGCTATCGACCACCTGTCATTTCAGCTGCTTAAGCCACAGTTACTGAGCTTCCTCCACTTGACCTGTAATTGAATTTCCCTGGGAACTCGGGGACAAGATTGATTCAGCCTAATTGAGTCAAAGATCGACTCTCCATGGCATTTATCTCATCCTTGTTTTCTGCCCAGGGCTCTCAGAGCAGGGGCTCCCAGACTTTTGCAGCTTTGTTTAAATAGTCAAGAACCAACTGGGGCTTTTTATTATTTTTTGTTTTATTTTATTTTTGCAGTAGTGGATATTGAACCCAGAGCCTTCACACTGAACTACTACATATGTCTTAGCCTGTTTACTTATTTATTTTTGAGACCTCACCATCCTCTCCCCTCACCATTCTCCTGCTTCAGCCACCTATGAGCTGGTATTCGAGTCACACGCTACTGCCACACTCAACAGAAAGCTTAAGATTCCATCTTGCTGTGTTCTCTCCATATGAAAGCTCTAAGTAGCAAAAACCTAAAAGAGTAGACTTTTCCAAAAGCAGGTTTGGAAATGAGTTCAAAAGTCAGCCTTCCAGGTAATTAGTGGATGGCTCTTTTTAAAAATTTTTCTTGCTATGATTCAATAATAAAAAGACAAATGGGAACCAGGTGTGGTTGTGCACATCTTTAATTCCAGGACTCAGGATGCCTAGGCAGGAGGATCACTGTGAGTTTGAGGTCAGTCTGGGCTATATAGTGAGTTCAACGGCAGCCTGAACTGCACAGTGAAGCCCAGTCTGAAAAAGATAAAAAATAAATAAATAAAATAAAAAGACAAACAGGGAAGGGAGGGCTGAGCAAATGTTAGTCAGTGTACTAAGTTGCAGTACAAGAAACTTACACAAGAGAATAACTACAGGTAACAACTATGCACTAAATAGCCAGAAGAAAGGGTTCTTTTAATCGTAATGGTACATGTTTGAGGTCAGACATCTTTAACTTATTTAAACATTACACAGTGTACTTATATCAAAACATCACATGGTTTCCCATTAATATATGTATTTTATATTTTTATGTATAAGTTTAAAATCAATTTAGTTAAAAAAAAAGTTAAAAGACAAATAGAATTGGGTTTTATGACACAAACCTGTAATCCTAATATTCTGGGAAGCTAAGACAGGAGAATCATAATTTTGACCTTGACTTTATTTATTTATTTATTTGGCGGAACCGGGGATTAAACTCAGGCCCTTGTGCTTGCCAGGCAAGCACTTATTCTACTGAGCTATCTCCTCAGCCGCTTTTTTTTTTAAATTTTTTTTTACCCCACCTTTAGGAACTTACAGAGACTCCAACTCAACATTTTAAACATTAGTAAATAAATAAAATGGCTGAAGTGGGTCAGCACAAAGGCTTGGTTTCAATATGCACCCCACCCACCCCCACAAAAAAAGAACAAAATCACATCATGAGGCCGGGAACATAGCTGAGTGGCATATGTACCTGCCTGGAAAGCACAAGGTTCCAAGTTCAATCCCTGGTTTAAAAAAAAAAAAAAAAAAAAAAAAAATATATATATATATATATATATATATATATATATATATATATATCCAGTCCCACAAAATAGCAATCACTTCACATCCACTGGAATGACAAGAGAAAACATAGATAATAAAGGTGTTGGAAAGTTTGTTGGTTGAGAAATTAAGACCCTCACATGCTGATGGCAGGAAAGAAGCGGGATGTGGCCACCTGGGAAAATCTCTGGGAGTTCCTCCCAAAGTCACACAGGGTGGCCATGTGACCAAACAACTTTATGAAAGGTGTATAGACATAAGAGAAATGAAAACACATGTCCATATAAAAATGTATGCACAAGCCGGGCGTGGTGGCGCATGCTTGTAATCCCAGCACTCCGGAGGCTGAGGCAGGAGGATTGTTGTGAGTTCGAGACCAGCCTGAGCTACAAAGTGAGCTTAAGGCCAGCCTGAACTGCATAGTGAGACCCTGTCTCAAAAAGACAAAAAAAAAAAAAAAAATGTATGCACAGATATCCATAGAAGCTTGAAAGTTTATGTTAGTAAATGTGCTGCTCCAGTGAGTACTGAACATATAAACCCAATGTGGCCTATCCTTACATAGGATATATTCTATCTTCCAAGGGAGCGAGACACTAACACATAGGACTACAAGGAAGAGCTTGGAAAGCATTATGTTACGTGAAAGAAGGAAGAAGACCACATAGTGTATGATTCTATTTCTAGGAAGTGCCCAGAACAGGCAAATGGATAGAGCAGAAAGTGAGGCTAGCGGTTGCAGATCGCAGCAGGGGAGGTGGGTATCTGTGGTGATGGTGGAAGAGTGAGCTTTTTTTTGAGGGAGTGAAATACGTTCTAAATTGAGTGCTGATGATGGTTCTGCAACTCTGAGAATATATTAGGACCACTGAAGTTACTCTTTCAATAGTAATGAATTACGTGGCACATGAATTCATTTACAAGGCTGTTGCAGGGAGAAAGTTAGTGCCAGGAGACTTTCTCCTAGGCAAAACCTGAAGACAAACAAACAAACTCACAAGGATACCAGTTGTGGGTATTAGTATCAGTCAGTATGAACTGGGCACTCAGAAATATAGATGCTCAGGTCCTTCCCAGACTGCCGAATCAGAATCTGCATTTGAATAAGATTCCCAGGTAATCTGTATTCACCCTGAAGTTTGAGGAGTGCTGGGCTAGACAACTTCCTGTCTTTGTTTGTTTGTTTTGTCTTTTTTGAGGCAGGGTTTCACTATGAAGTTTAGGCTGGCTTGAACTCACTTTGTAGCTCAGGCTAATTTGCAGTGAGCCTCCTGCCTCAGCCTCCTAAGTGTTAAGACTGCAGGGCCACCAGGCCCAATAGACTAGACAACCTCTAACGAGGAAATTAAGAACTATCCTTTACTGGCCCAGTTCTGTCTCTACTATTTTTTGCAACTTGATCCAGCAGGTAAGGGCTTGCTCCCATGCATTGTTCCCCCACTGTCAGCCTACTGGAGGTTTTATATTTGTTGTGACTGTAGGTCCTCAGTGAGAACCATTCAGGAAGGTCCAGTTACCCATGCAGCCACGAATGACAATAATGCAATTTGGATTAAGTCACCAAATTTAAGCAATACAAACCCAGAATAATAGAATTATTTCCCCCAAAGCTGATCACCTGAAATCAGATGTCAAGGTTAGCCAAACATTCTGTGCCCAGCTAGGTCTGGTGGCACACATTTGTAATCTCAGCTACTTAGGGGACTGAGGTAGGAGGACGACAAGTTTGAGCCCAGCCTAGGCAATTTAGGGAGACCCTGTCTCAGAATAAAATAAAAAAGGGCGCCGGGCATGGTGGCGCATGCCTGTAATCCCAGCACTTGGGAGGCTGAGGCAGGAGGATTGTTGTGAGTTCAAGACCAGCCTGAGCTACAAAGTGAGCTTAAGGCCAGCCTGAACTGCATAGTGAGACCCTGTCTCAAAAAGACAAAAAATAAATAAATAAATAAATAAATAAATAAATAAATAAATAAATAAATAAAAAAATAAAAAAAGGGTTGGGAGCTGGAGCTGGGTGTGGTGGTGCACACCTGTAATGTCAGTACTCAGTAGGCTGAGACAGGAGGACCACTGCAAGTTCAGGACCAGCCTGGGCTACCAAGTGAGCTCAAGGCAGGCCTGAACTATGTAGTGAGATACTGTCTCAAAAAGACCAAAAAAGGTCTGGGGATATAACTCAGTAATACATCTCTTGCCTAACATGCCTGAGTCCCTGGATTCAATTCCCCATAACATACACACCAAAAAAATTCTATAGCCAAGTAATAATTGGTGTGGTCATATCCACCAGTAACCAGGGATTTGTTTTATTGCCTAAATTCAATATGCTTTACTACACCTTCCAGGAAGTTACCTGGCTCAAGACATTACAAAAGAAAGTGAGGAATGAGAAAGAACCATACAGAAATGGGAGCGGCATGACACAAAAGCCAGAACAATGAACTTTCTTAAAGTAGACTTTAAGGGGCCAGGGAGACAGCTCAGCAGCTCAGGCCGGCATGGCAAATGCAAGGTGCTGAGTTTCATCCCCAGTACCAAAAAAAAGGAGACTTTATTGCCGTATTCATTAGTGAATGTAAGTAACTATTTTTATTAGTGAATGAAAATCAGAAATGAAAGACAATTTCAAATAAGTTCTAATGCTATAATTATATCCACAAACAAACTGCCACTGGATGACACCTGCAACAGAGAGAGCAGCAAAGCAAGCATTTTATTGGCCTTTAGCCCAGATTCCAGCTGCTCAGGGGTCACAGGTGCAAAAGCTTGCAGAGTATCTGGGGGAATCTAGTGTGGCTCAAAGCCTGGAAAGCATCAGAACAGCCATTAATTCTTGCACCAATCAATTCTCTAGACATGGTTTTTTTTTTTTTTTTTTTTTTTGTGAAACCAGGGACTGAACTCAGGCCTTTACACTTGCCAGGTAAATGCTTATTCTACTCAGCCATCTCCCTGGCCCCTTAGACATAGTTTTAATGCCCACAGGTTACGAGGAATTGCTGTAAACCTAAAAAAAAAAAAAAAAGATTAGATCAAATGATTGGTATTATTCTTTAAAATTTTCCCTTATTCTTTTCAGGCAAGGAGTGCTCTATTAGTTAATTATTTGGGGAGTGAGGCAAAACAAATAATGAAAAACAGGTTGCAGTGCTAAGAATGAGACAGCCCATTCATTGGCTAAAATTAACAGACTTGAGCCGAGCAAGGGAACCCCTCTGTCTGCTTCATAATGCCTTAACATTTCAGACCAAGGAAGCAAACACACTGACAGAAAGGAGTTATTCGTCATCACAATAAAATGTTAAAATATCTGTGGAAAAATTATGAAGAAACAGGATATATAGAAATTAAAAAAAAACTGATGAAACTGTAAAGAATAAAGAAGTGGCTAAAAGAAGAGAAATAACCAAAACAATACACTCATAAAAATGGAATTTCTCCTAAATTAATTTTGTGTTGCACTTTGTTTCTCTAATGCATTCATGTATTGCCTCCAACAATTTTGAGATGATTTTCACTTCATTTGCAAAACATATTTTGTGAGAACTTTTACAGCTAACTTAAACAGGGGAGCTAATACGTCCTTGTCTTGTTCTGGTTTTAAGAAGGAATAATTCACGTTTCTTCATTAAGTTTAATTTTGACTTTCGGTTTTCAATAGAGCTTTTTCATCATGGGGCACTCTTGTATAACTTTTAGGAAGACTTTTGATGAGGAATTCCCTTTGGGCATCTACAGAACTAATTATATACATTTCTGTAATTTTTCTGGTAATATTACTGGTTATGCTGACACTTGAGTTTGAATTGGATTAAAAACTAGAACTAGTTAAGCATGTTTCTGTTCAGTTACATTTATATTTTAATAGCTATAATTTTTTGTAGAATTTTTGTATTTCCATTAGTTTGTGAGAGTTTCATATAAATTTATTTTTGATGTTATATCTGTTAGATGAGTGATCAAAATGTTTCATCAAAAGAAATGCAATCTAAATAGCATAAACCTTTAAAAAAAAAAAAAGTCCAACCTCACTAGAAGAAAAAACCCTAAATAAAGCCACAGTGAGATACGGAACTTGACAACACACCAGGCAGGATGGCACACATCCCTAATCCTGGACTTTGGAGGCTGGGGCAGGATAGTCTCCACTCTGAGGCCAGCCTGGGCTACGTAGTGATTCCAAGGACAAGGTGAACTGATAGCAAGACCCTGTCTCAGAAAACTAAAAATTGACAGAAAGTTTTATTCTCGCTCAGGACAAAAAGGCATGTTTTTCTCATAGGGCCGGTGGCAGCATAAATCAGCACAACCTTTAAATTGTACACATACAATAAAGCCAGGCAGGGAAAGAAGATGATAGGATAAGAATGATTTTTACTTCCTTCTCTTTTTCTTTTTCTTTTTCCTCTTCTCCCTCCTTCTTTTCCTCCTCCTCCTTATCCAGTGCTGAGAATTAACCTCAAGGTTACTCTACCAGTTGAGCTACATCCCCAATCCTTTATCATTATTATTGTTTTTGATTTTAATACAGGGTCTAAGTACTCTCCCGTGTGCAAATACCGCAGTTTATCCCTTCATCTGGTGATAGGCAACCTTCACTCTCAAGTTATTTGTGTCCTGTGAAATTAAATTGGCAAAGGATATTAGCAAGAGAAGACAAAGCTGATTCACACACACGGCACATGGGGCTCGCAGGGAAAGTGGCTCAGCTGAGTAACGAAAGGGAGAAGAAAGGGAGGGGAAGAGAAAGCTTTATGGGAAAAGCAAAGCGGGTGAGTTCCTTTAGGAATAACAGACTTTTTAGTTTGTGGCAATGTTGATTTATACAGGTGCCAGTGGTCTGGAAAGGGGACTTATAGTGATTTCATTCTCTCTCTACTTCCTGGAAGTAAAACCACTGAGGATGGGGAGTCTACAGCCGACTCAGTCCCCGAAGCTTCTGGTATTAGTCAGCTGAGACGAGGGTGGTGTTGAGACAGCATCCCTGGAGCTGTTGAATCTCAAATGTCTTTCAGCTCAAAATAATTTTTATGCCACTGTGGTATAATTTGCATTCTTTCACTTCCATAAAAAGATAATATTTTGAAATACTGTCTGCCTCCCCCCCCCCTCATTTTCCCTATTAAATCTTCAGCCTTCTTCATTTGTGCTTCTAAGTATTTTGTATTCACTGCCTCTGGGGAAGGGTGGCACATCTGAGCCATTAAGCTCTGGAAGTCTTAAAACAGGAAGGAGCCTGGCAAATAGATAAGAATGAGGTCTTTATTCCCCTGGCGGAGAGAGGCTGGGGAGAGAACAAGGGGAAAGGAAAATACATGCTGAGGGGGCTTCATCCTGTTGCCCACACAGTTTCACCCCGAGGTCCGGGGAAGAATCAGAAATCCTATAGAAGTTGGGGGAGCGTTGGCAAAGAGCCCAAGGATCCCAGAGCAGAAATGACCACGTGATGTGCCAGCAATCTGGGTCAGAGCCCCAAGGGGGCCATGTGGGGTTCAGGCACAGGAAGGATCAGGGGGAGCCCACAGTTTTCTCAGATGGGATGGCAAGAGAGACACCAGTCTGACTCCCAGAGGACAGACCCCACCTGACACGAGACTCGGTGTCCTGGGAGGGGCAAGGGGACAAGTGCTATGGAGTGAGTCCTGGAGGCCCACCTCTTGACAGCCAGTGAGTGTTGATGGAAAGGAATCAGGGCTTATTCAAGGGTTGGACCTGAGGAAGATGGAAGAGCTAGTGACCTCAGATCTTCATCTTCCGAGATGCAGGGCAGCAAAAGGATTCTTCTACAGGGTGGGAAAGGAGGCCCTGTGACGTAATGGGCAGGAAGACTGCGTGCTGAGTGAGGGGTGTGTCATGCAGGGCACGTACCTCACGTTGTTCCTTTGACCTGAACATTAAAATGGACTTCAGGCCAAGTGTGGTGGCTCATGCTTGTAATCCCAGCACTTGGGAGCCTGTGAACAGGAGGAGGATCACTACGAGTTTGATCTATGCAGTGAGATCCTATAGACCCTGTCCTAAAAATACAAGAAAAAAAAAAAAGAGTTCATGGGGTTCAGGGAGATGGCTCAGTGAAATAACTGCTTCCCTGGCAAGCACATGGGCCTGAGTTCAATCCCCGGTTCCGCAAAAAAAAAAAGAGTTCAACACCCACCTGTACTAGGTAGCAAGATCCTGTCTCAGAAAGTAAACCCTCCTTCAAAAAATAAAAGCACACTTAAATGGCAAGCATAAATGCCACAAACGTACAATATCAAGCTTAAGACAACAGAAGCCCATTTAATCTAAAGGCTTGTTGCATTAGACCCACCTGCTTTCCATATTTATCTAGATTACTTTATTGTAAAATCAAAAAAGAAAAAAATCACAAGTTGCATTTATCCATTTTCCACTTCCAAAAGTAAAATATATTCAAATATAAACACAAATCCATACTGCTATGTGAACAGAAGATATCTTGAAATGTTGGTTCATTTGCTGATATACTAAATGCTGAAATCCAGGCATGAAAGGCAGTTTCAGGGCCGGGGAGATGGCTCAGTGTAATAAGCACTTCCCTGGCAAGCTCAAGGGCCTGAGTTCAATACCCAGTTCCACCAAAAAGAATGAAAGAAAGGCAATTTCAGGTGGTCCATATATAAATTACAAATTGTCATTTATATAAAAAGCACACCTTAAAAATTAGATAATGGGGACAGGGAGATAGCCCAGCAGCTTAAGCGCCTGCCTGGCAAACATGAGGTCCCAAATTTGATCCCTGGCTGGTACTACAAGTCATGCCAGCCACCAAAATTGGGAGTGGTGGCACACACTTGCAATCCCAGCGCCTGGGAGGCTGAGACAGTAGGATCACTATGAGTCTGAACCACGCAGTGAGACCCTGTATCAAATAAATAAATAAAAATAAATTTTAAAAGAGCCATGGATGTAGCTCAGGGTGAAGAATATGGACTCGTTCCCAGAACACACGCCACCCCCAAAAAGTAAATGACCGTTCACAGAGGGCTGACATTAATCATGCCCTGGCTGGCACACTTCTCACCCTTGGGCCAGGGACTTACAGGAGATCTCTGATTTGCTGCTGAAAACGAGAATCATGTGTTGGTACAGAACCTACAAATTTGGCTAGGCCATGGTCCCCAGCTATCTGTTTAAACACCCTTTTAAATATTTATGGGTTTCTTAAAAATGAGATTAATGTTGAAATCAGCAAACTTTAACCCCCAATAAAATGGCAGGCTTCATCCATCCAGTTCAAGGTCCTTCTGTGTAGTGAAAGGTTGACCTCAGAGGGGAAGGAATTTCCACCAGTAGGTGCCCTTTGGGCTCTGCTTTTCTGGCCTGCAACGCTGTCCTGAAGATTCTAGCCTTCTCCAGCCTTCACAGTTGTGTGAGCCAATTCCTTCAGATTTCAGATCTGTATCAAAGTTTGGAATACTTGTGTATACATAAGATATCTAGGGGAGGGGACCCAAGTCTCAACACAAAATTAAATTTTGGGTCCGGTATTCGCTTTATACAATGAATAACCTGAATGTCATTTAAAATGATATTTTAGTTTTTTATTTAAAGTTTTAAATTAAGCCCAGGGTCTCACATATGTTAGACAAGTGTTCCACCATTGAAGTCCCCAATACTTTCTTGTTTTTGGAACCAGGAATCAAAACTCAGGACCTCACACTTACCAGGCAGGCACCATGTCACTGAACTATACCCCTGGCCCTGCCCAACACTTCTAAATTATTATTTTTTTTTCAGATAGTGTCTCCCTAATTTGCTAAATTGCGTGACTGGTCTTCAACCTTCCATCCTCCTGCATTAGCTTCCAAGCAGTGGGAATTATAGGCAAGCAATACCATACATGATTATATAGTATTTAAAATAATCTTGTCCATGAAAAACATCTTGTGAAGTTCTGCATTTGTGGGATCATGTCTGAGCGCACAAAGTTTTAGATTTTGGAGTATTTAGATTTCAGCTATGTGGATTGTAGGTGCTTAGCTGTCTGCCCACACGAGTGTATGCATGCTGTGGGTTCTGTTTTTCCTTTTTTTTTTTTTTTTTTTTTTGGTGGAACTGGGGATTGAACTCAGGCCCTTGTGCTTGCCAGGGAAGCACTTATTCCACTGAGCCATCTCCCTGGCCCCTGGTTCTGCTTTTCTAGAAACCACTAACTTACCCTCCATGTGCTCATCTCCCATTTGTCCTCACCACAGGCCCTCCAGACTCAAAGAAGTCTTCCTGACATGCTTCACGCACATTCGGTTTGTAGCCAGTGGTGGGCTTTTCTGCCACTGCCAGCCTAGTGTTGTGCAAAAGACAGAAAGCACCAGACCTTGGATTTTCTGTGCTGATATGGAGCAGATACAACCCTAAGCCTTGAGGCCAGACCAGCTAGCTGGAAATCCTGGCTTTGGCGTTTAAACCGCTTTCAATCATTTCCACACAGGACAGTAGGATATTGTACTCACCAAGTCTTGGTTATCAGACATGGTTATTACATTAAAATTCATTTTGGTTTTGGTGCTGGGATGGAACCCAGAGCCTTGTCTGTGGTAGGCAATGTCTTCATCCCTGAGCTATACCCCCAGATCTTACACCATAATTTTTAAAGAAATTTCACATATGTGGTAAAAGTAAATTTTAAAAATTAAAAATCAGTACCAAGTAAGAGAGAAAAATTCTAGAGAAAGCAGAAGTAAAAGGAGAACCAGGCCCCAATCTTTTGTTTTGTTTTGCTCAGATTACCTCAAAAAAAAAAAAAAAAAAAAAAAAAAAAAAAAAAGAAGAAAGAAAAGAAAAGAAAGAAAGAAAAGAAATGGCACAGAGTGATAAAACTTGAGGTCTATCTCAAACTTTATGTTCTAAATGGAGTGCTTTTTGCACCCCAATAAAAAGAACAACACTCTCAGATGCCAGTAATGAAAGAACTTGAAGATTCATAAAGGCTATGGATTATGGAATCCTACAGGCACTTTTCAACTGGCAGACACCTTAATCCTCCTCCATTCCCACGCCTCTCCTCTCTTAATGTGCTGTCAACAGCTCTCAAAGCTTTCGCCTAGCCCCAGCTCTTCCATCTCCGGTAGCTTCATGCAGCCACTTCTCACAGACCTGGCACCCTCTTTTCCTTCCTGTCCTCCCTAGCAGCAATTTGATAAAATGGGACATGCGTACAGCATGCACTTGCCTAAGACACTTGTTTTTATTAATGGGTATCTTTCTAGTCCTCTATGCCCTTTTTAGCCATCTCTGTACACCTATAGTTTTACATTCATAGCTACACCTACACATACAGTTAATTTTTCTAACACAAATGCAATAATGTATTTTTACTCTGTACTAGAAAATACTTGACATACAAGGAAATAGAGCTATAATAGGTATGTGTGAATTATAAGGCGCAATAACAAGCAGCTTACAAGCAGCAGGCCTCAGGAAGAACAGAATCCTACTCTATTCAAGGCCCCTGCATGCCCACCCAATCATACAGTACTGTATTTGCTTCTCTCCCATTTCCATGAACCTGAGAGTGCTGTACATCGCTTCCTTTCTTTCTCTTTTAGTTTTCCTGTACCATGTAGGTACTGTATTCCTAAACAAAATAAAGTGCACTCTTGCCTAGGTTCATAGGTTCATGTTTTCTTCCAAAAAAGTTCTGTTGATCTTTTATTAGATGTCTCCCTTTGTATTTGTTCAATGCAAATGATATGGAAAAAAATTATTGTGTTAGATGTGAGCACGTTGGGTTTGGGTTTTTTTTTTTTTTTTTTTAGTGCACATTAGTAACACAGAATAATGAGATTGGTTTGGTACATTGGTGTATGAATATAAAATATTTCAATTATTTTAATTCTCATCATATTCTTCTCTTACCTCTTCTTTTCCCACAATCCTCTTCCCTATCTCTAAAAGTCTACCTTCTGGTTTCCTTTATTTTATTTATTTTTAGATTGCTACGTAAGAGAAACCAATATTGAACTTTCTGAGTTTGGCTTTTCTTGCTTACCTTGATGACCTCCAGCTCAGTCTATTTGCCTGCATTTGCCATGATTTCAATTTTCCTGCTGAGTACTATTCTGTATATACGTGCCGCGTTTCTTTATCCATTCACCCGGTGATAGGCATCTAGATGTTTCCTCGCTTTAGCTACTCTGTGCTGTGTGGGTATGCATGTGCAGCATTATAGTACGCTGTCTTTAATTCTTTCTGGAATACAACAAGGAGTGGTATAGTTGGATGAAATGCTGTCTCTGTTTTTAGCTTTTGAGGATTTTCCATCCTGATTTCCATAGCAGTTGGACTAGTTTACATCGCCACCAACAGCAATGGGAGGTTCTCTTCAAGTTGCCTAAGCGGGCCTCAAACTCACAGTCCTCCTGCCCCAGGCTCCTGATGCTAGGATTTCAGGCATGCGCCACCTTGCCCAGCCCCAGTTGTTTGCATATTTTTGCTATGGCATCCTTGGACTTGCCTTCTGGTCCACACTGGAGCAAGAGCTTCTCAAGGGCACATCCCCAGAGATGGACTCGCCACATTGCTGAGTGGGCGTTGTCACACTTGCTAGGTGATGCAGCATTGTTTCCCCAAATGCTCTACTCTGCCTCACCTTCATTCCACTGCAGAGCATAAATAGAGCATCTATTACTGCACATACTTTTTATTTTTTATCTATTTATTCATTTTTTTGTACAGGGGCTCAGACTCAAGACCTTGCGCTTGCCAGGTAGTTGTTATGCCACTGAGCTGTCTCCCAGCCCTTCTTGTTCTGCATCCTGTTGCCTACCTGATACTGCAAAATGAGCACGCACTTCGATTGTGGTTGCACTATCTTCCTTCCCCTTGAGCTGAGCTTCTTTCCCAGGGCTTACTGCCCTTCCGTGATGTGTCCATTGGTGCCTCTCACTTTTTTTGTTTTGTTTTTTCTTTGGTGGTACCAGGGATCAAACTCAGGACCTTGTGGTTGACAGGCAAACACTTATTCCACTGAGCTATTACCCTGGCCCCACCTTTCAGTTTTTAAAGCTTTTGTTAACAACACTTTTTTTCCCCCCAACAAGCCAACACTTTTTATTGAGATTATTTATACCTGTACCTAGCCAGGCACAGAGGTGAACATCTGCGATCCTAGTATTCAGGAAGCTGAAGCAGAAGGATGGCTGTGAGTTGGAGGTCAGCCTGGGCTACATGGTGAGGTCTAGGCTGTCTTGGACTGCATAGTGAAACCCTGTTTCAAAAAGACAGAACAGGGCCAGGGAGATGGCTCAGTGGAATAAGCGCTTCCCTGGCAAGCGCAAGGGCCTGAGTTCAATCCCCAGTTACCACCAAAAAAAAAAAAAAAAAAGACAGAACAAAATAAAATAAGGCAACACCACCAAGGGTAGAACTTCTTGGTTCAATCCCCAGTACTGCCACCACCACCACCAAAACAAAAAAGTTTGCTGTGAATCTTTTATGTTTTTTTTTTTTTTTTTTTTTTTGTCTTTTTGAGACAGGGTCTCACTATGCAGTTCAGGCTGGCCTTAAGCTCACTTTGTAGCTCAGGCCGGTGTTGAATTCACAACAATCCTCTTGCCTCAGCCTCCCAAGTGCTGGGATTACAGGCCTGTGCCACCACGCCCGGCTCAGAACTTTCCATTTTTATCATAATCAGATTTTTTATTTTCCCTTGGGAGCCATTCTTTTTCAATTGTTGCTTTCACAACCTACAGATTTTTTTTTTTACCTTTTATAAGCATGGAGATTTCTTGGACATTTTCTTCTTAATATAGTTTCCAGAAGAATCCACTGTTTTTTGGTGCTTAAAAAAAAAAAAAAAGCCCAAATCCCTGTTCTATGTTCTAATTACTTTTCATACCATCATTCTTTTTCTTGCTTAGAAATTTCTTTCTCTGTATTAACTCTATTTTGTAAGGTATAGTTCATTTTAAAGCTTGGACTAATTTACAGGTATCTAATGTGTTTATTTAACTGCATCTTGTTACTACTGATCCATGGCTATCTGACCAATTATTAGTTTTCAGTTTTTCTAATGGGGGCACCAACCAGCAAAGAGCAAACTGTAAGCTGTCCAGATCCATCACTCCCTTCTTCCTTTATCCTTCCATAATAACATTTGCAAACAAGGCAGCACGGTTGGGCTATATTTCTGAGGCAGATGTGACAGGCTGACAAAGGTCTTTTTTCTTTTTAAAACAGGGTCTCCCTACAAACTCACTTGTTTAGCTCAGGCTGGCCTTGAACGTACAGTGATCCTCCTGCCTCAGCCTCCTGAATGCTGAGATTATAGGTGTACACCCACCACACCTGGCTGGTGATCAAGGTCTTGCCAATGGGAATTATAATAAAGGATGTGTGGCATCTTCATGAATCTTAAGATATTTTGGACATAGTTCTTTTCATTTGCTTGCAGTGAGTCCTAAATGACAATGATCTTGCTTCACAAGTGGTGTAACAAGATGGAGGGAAACTGAGACCCTAGTGGCCATATAGAATAAAACCCCCCACTGCTCTGCACTGTGAACAGAGAAGCTACCTAAAGCCTCTGTGCCCCTGAGTTTGTGACAGCAGCTTATTCTTCGCCTCAATGAATTCCACCCTTCAGATCCAACCCAACTACACCAGGCTGCGAGAATTCTCAGATTAAATCCCTCGCTTACACCCCATCTAGCAAAGCTTGAGCTGAGAGACCCTACATACTGTCTCTGCATAAGGTTTTTTTCCCCACTTCTAAGACCATTTTCAAAATGATTTGGAGGTAAAATGTGGTAGACTGCTGGGCTGTGGGTTTTCTCTTTCTACCAACCTCCTGAGGCAGTCTTTGGTGAACACTTGCAGTGTGGGTACAATATATAAATTTTTAAAATCGAACTTTGTTATAACTTCACAAAACAGCTAAGTCAGCACTGTGCCCTTTTCAGACTGAGTCATTTTAGGGAATATCTTCCAGACTGTGCTTCACATCCAAAAAAATGTAGGGCATGTTGACTGATGGTGACAGGTTGGAATCTTAGGAGATAATGAGACTGAACTGGGAGTTCATCTTACCAATTTAAAAAAATGGTAGAAAACCATCTTTACCCCTGATAATATGCCAGAGAAAGTGGTCAAAAGTAGGAATCTAGATATTTCCATAAGCGGACAGGGCTCAAAAAGCTCCCCTGGCCTGAGGCTACCCCTGAATCCTTTTGCTTTGTTTCTTTGCTTGCGTGTGCCAGAAAACAGCAGTGCAGAGCTGAGCTTCCCCATGCATGGGTGAGCAGAACCCACGTGAATCCTGGTCATTCCTCATCTTTCCTTCCTGCACCTCTCCTGTGGGGACTTAGAAGGAAACAATACTTGAACATTTACTGACCTAAAACACCTTGTGAGTCTTATATTCTATAATGTCTACTCTGAATCCTTTCAGCCAATTCAAGAACAATCCTGAGACTTTATACTCCACAGCACTGAGCAAATTCTGTTCCCCAAACCCCACCCAGGATCAGGCCCTTCAGACTGCACTTCCCGGTGTCAGCACCTGTACTGTATGTATTCCAGAGCAGGGGCTCAGTTTTGCAGCTTGGGCTGAAGCTAGATGTGGTCTTGTATGTGAAGGTCTTACAGCATCCTTCTTCAGTTTGTTTGAAACTATACTGTATGTTTTTCAATGTTATACCTCAAAGCTGAAGTTTTTCTTAGCTTCATGTAAATGTTATATTCTTCCTTCACGTTGTTTGATGAGTATCAGCATAGAAGCATTTGGAGGCCTCCCCCCGTGCGCACTTGCCAGCATGCCAATCTTGTGCATGGGTTGCAAGTGCAAATAGTGGAGATTACAGCCCTAATATATCTACTGGCTGCGGTAGATTCTGCCAATATGAATTCTACCAGTGAACCTGCAGAATTATCTGCTCTTAAAGGACAAAACTTTCTCAACAACCACATTTTTACTCAAGCATTTTATACATTAACTACTTTATTAAAAGATTGTTTTTGTGCTTATTAAAGTAACATACTTGTTTTAGAAAATTTGGAAAATACAAAAATATAAAAAAAGAAATAAGCATCCATCATTCCACTACCAATCAGTTGACAGTACATTTACTCTTTTAAACACTGAACTCATTCAAATTTCGGAGTCCAGTCACACACAGTCTTCTTTCAAAATGTTCTTCCCCAGAGGAAATAACACATATAAACACAACATATAAAAAAACATACTCGGAAAGAGGTTTTTTAACAAAGTAGTTTCCTACAAAAAATCTCCATTTTCCAAACTGTTCTGAGTCAGATACTCTAATAGAGACTACTAAGGATTTATTAAAATAAGCACCAGAAGAGAACAAAGAGGAGAAGAAAGGGCAGTGGATCATCTCCAGATACCCCCTCGGCCCCTCAAGCTGCTAGGAGCAGGATGGCTGCTTTTCTTCCGAGCAGGAGGTTTTTCAGTCTTAGGAGCTGCAGCAAGGCGGCGAGAGGCAGCCTGGGAAGGAATCTGAGATGTGAAAGAAGAGAGAAGAAATAAGGGTGTTATTTTCTCAATTCCCCACCCCAAGGAGGAAGGCATGGTGCATGGAAAGGGCCAAACCAATCAGCACAGGGGAAAAAGCCCACATTTAGCCCACAGCCAATCACAAGCGAAAGTCCATACTCCAGCTATTGGACCTGACAGGAGGTGTTGGGCAATGGAGAAGCACAGGCAGTGGAGAGACAAAGGAAGGGGCTGAAGGAAACAATCAGTGACCTCGTCCTCCCTTAGTCCCTGCCTGATATTCCCTCACCTCTTTCCGGGCAATCTCACCCAAGCGGGAGTCTGGGTTCCTTCTGGGAACACTGTCCCCTCGGCTATCAGTCCTGCCACACAAATCAGCGTATAAGGACAGGGAAGGGGCCCACCCCTATTCTATTCAAAATTGATAGGAAGAAATACTCCCAAATAAATACAATGGAGCTGGGGATTAGAGACAATAGTGGAATCAAATAATGAGCTACATTAGATAAACTATAATCCTAGAATCCTGAGTGTTGAATTGCGAAGTAAAGAGAGGAAAAATACTAAAGTACAAAGACATGGGGAACAAGTCTGTTGTTTTATAAGTAAAGAAAAGAGCAGTGGAATAGACAAAAGAAAGGAACAGTAAGTAAAACGAGTCTGATTCTACATTTCATCTTTCACTTTTCTCCCCAGGAAAGGACGAAAGACTATCCAGTGAATAACATCTGCACACCCTGTATCCTGACAGGGTCATTTCCCTAATCCAGATTCCTCCCAGGCTTGTACCCGCCATGTTCCAGCCTCTTCAGGTGGAGCAGCAGGTCCTCAGCAGGCAGAGTTCCCCAGCCCCGAGCCTGGTACTGTCTTAACAGCTGGGACACCTCCATCAGCTGCCTTGAGGAGCTGAGACTGTCTGCACCTGAGAAACACATCCATGACAGAAATGGCCCTAAGACTCCTCTCCCACCTTCCTCCCTTCTCCCTAGGTCTCTAGAGAGCCTTCAAATTCATATCCAGGACCTGCCACAGCCCCAGTAAACCAAGGCCTGTTTACCTTTTTCTGGGGAGCCAGTGCTGGGACCATTGCCTTGTGAACAGGAAGAGGGAAATTCATGGACTTGGAAGAGATTGGAGGCCATGGCTAAAGGAACTTTGGTTTTATGGACAGGAGGTGGAAGGCGTGGCACTTGAGAGGATTCCTCCCAAGATGGCACAGTCCTGGGACCTAGAAAAAGGAAAGAGATCCAAAAAAGAACAGGACAGAACCAAGGAATTTCTCTCACCTAGCAACTCCTAACCATTCAGCCTTATCATCAACTCCTAACTCTTCCAGGCCCACCTCAGTCTTCTGGAAGAAGAGCTGGAACTCACCACACTTAGTAGGCAACAGGTCAACTGAAGGGCTCTCACTGTTCTGGGGTACCGTCTCCAGCAGCTGGGGGACAAGAAAGTAAGGTTCTCTGAAGGACTAGTAAAGAGAGAGAACTAGATCTTGAGGGTATCGGAGGCTGGTGCTAGTGGCCTAAGTTCCAGAAGAGAACTGTATACCAGGAATGGACAGACTGAGAGAATATGGAGCTGGGACAAAGAATTATTCCTCAAGAGGAGCTATAGTCCTGGATTCATCAAATAAAAGGAGAAAAAAAAAAAAAAAAAAAAAAAAAAAAAAAAAAAAGAAAGGGAATAAGAAAACATCTTACCTGCTGCAAAAAATTCTTGAGGCCTTCCAGCTGAGAAGCAGGTGGCAGTCCTTGCTTTAGGAAGCCATCTCCCTCAGACACTGGATCTTCCTCAGGGAGTAGCCGTTCTGCCCTCTGATCAGGATGGAAGGCCTCAAGTGTGGAGAAGTCTTCAGCTATAAACCGAAATAGGTGGGCATGGATGTGCATGTGTTGTAGGGAAAATGGGTCCCTCCATAAAACACTTACCAAATGCCCAAAAGAAAGTGTACTATTAAATGTAGATGGGAGCTGGTCAAATAGCTCAGTGGACTAAAGCACCTGCAAGCAGGCTCAGGGGCCAGGGTTCAATTCCCAGGCCTGCTGTGCTGGCCCCACCCCCAGGGTATGCTGAGATAGCAATTGAGACTGGGCGTGATGGTGCATGCTTGTAATCCCAGCTCTTGGGAGGCTGTAAACAGGCGAATCACTACAAGTTAGATCTAGTAGTGAGACCGTGAACACCTTGTAGACTCTTCCCTAAAATAAAAAAAAAATTAAAAAGTAGATGGGCATCACAGCTAGGAGATAATGACAGGAGAAGTTTAACAGAGCTGGAGTGAGAAAAGGTGGAGGTGACTGGCAAATGGCACAACTGAATTCTAAAACATAGAAATCTGAGGCACTCAAACTAAACAAATAGTACAATAAACTTCTTAAATAATAGACCTGTTCTGTACATGTGCTGCCGAAGTGAGCACAAACAGACCTGTTCTGCCTCTTCACTATAATATGCTTCTCAATCTATTATTATTGTTATTATTACATACTTTTAAAATTGTAATACATTGCAATACTCATTTTGGAAAGGCTGTCGGAAAGCAGGCCCTGGCACATGCTAGGAAAGCACACAACCACTGAGCTACACCCCTAGCCTTTCTAGAATTTTACTATGAGACAGGGTTTGCTATGAAGCCCAGGCCACCCTCAAGCTTATAATCCTCCTGTCTCATTAGCTGGGGTTCCAGGCATGTACCAATATGCCAATCTTCACCCAAATATTTATTTCACTCTAGGTTGTCATGTTTGTACTTCCATCCATCAAAGTGACCACTAGAAATTGAGATACAATGTCACGTCTCTACACACACCTCAAGTTTGAGCTGTCAGGATGATGGCTGGTTAAACCCTTATACAAACCAAAGTTTTGAGGAACAAAAACCTTGAGAGAGAATACTGGCTTAGCAAGAAAAAAGAGCAAGTGAGTATGACAAGCCAGTCAAGGGGCTATACAGACCCAAAGACAAACAGAACAGCTCTCGGTTCCCAATGGCACCCCAGTTCTCAGTCCATTAAACTGTACTATATCATATTTTCATGAGCTCTCAGCTCCCTTTACCTGAATCAATGTGAGTTTCTTCTCCTTGCAACCTACAATCACTAAGGCAGCTGGAAAACCAAACACTCAAGTGCCCACCAGAAAGGACGCTAGGGAAGGGGCCCAATCTAATCAGTGCGCCTCAGTGGCTTCTGCCCTCAGTTACCTATGGGTGGAGTGAGGTCTGGTTTGGGCTCCAGGGGCTGGAAGGAATGCTGGCTCTGGAAAGAGGGGCCCAGCAGGAGGCTAAGGTCCGGGGAGTGGCTGCAGTCCACAGGCGGCACTCCAGGAGGCTCTTCCCTTGCTTCCCGGCTCTGCTGCAGCACAGGCTTCAGGGCAACAGCTACAGGAGGCATAGCCCAGGTCCTCCTCTCCCCCTTCTCTGGCTCTGGGGGATCACAGCTAGAGGGCCCAGTGGGAGGAACCTAGCAAGGAGGAAGGCAACAAGGGTCCACTGGGTTCAAAGAGACAAGACACAATGTATATACTTGAATAAGATTATAAACTACTGTACTAAGACTTTCTTAGAAGGAGACTGGATAATATCTAGCCATTTCTATCCTCTTCCCAAGACAGGGCCAACAAGCTGCCAAAGCTGGCCTTGAACTCAGCCTCCTGAGTGTTGATTTTTTTTCTTTTTGTGGTACTGGGGATTGAACTCAGGACCCTGTGTTGCCAGGCAGGCACTTATTCCACTGAGCTACATCCCCGGTCCCCGAGTATTGTGATTATAGGCATATACCACCATACTGACTTCTATCAGATTTTAAATAGCTCATTTTTGATCTTATGACTCTAAAAATTTTATAGGTACCTTACACAAAGATACATATTTTTAAAGATACTGTAATAGTGTAGATGCAAATGTATGAAACTATTATACTTATCAATAAGAGTTAAGTTGATTATAAAAAGTTACACAAGCCGGGCATGGTGGCATATGCCTGTAATCCCAGCACTCGGGAGGCTGAGGCAGGAGGATTGTTGTGAGTTCGAGACCAGCCTGAGCTACAAAGTGAGCTTAAGGCCAGCCTGAACTGCATAGTGAGACCCTGTCTCAAAAAGACAAAAAAAAAAAAAAAAAAAAAAAAA